>APFE031312381.1:138746-208925 GCA_000404065.3 Pinus taeda | reverse complement strand
CCAGTTTGAGAGCTCTTCTTTATTTCTGAAAAATGTCTTTTTACAGGTAGAAAATTTCAGCAAAAATTACAGCAAATTTTTTTTTATTTTCAGCAAGCAAACTTATCCGTTTTCAGCCCAACGGACCACCTGAAACTTCTCAGTTTTTAGCAAAAAAAATCAGCTTTTTTTCTGCTTGTTCTTGCTGCTGTTCTGCTTGTCTTTCTGCTGTTCTGACTTTGCTGAAGAGCTGCCTGGTATGTGTGCCAAACTGCTGCCTCTTTCTCCTTCTTGTCCAGAAATCTCCCTTGCTCTCTTGCTCTCCTTCTTCCAATCTGCTCATGAAAGAATGAATGATCTTTTCCTCCTTTTCCTCCTTTAATATAACTCCAAGTGACTTTTGGGTGATCCAAGTGACTTTTGGGTGATCTCTAAATCCAATGGCTGAAATAGATTTAGATCAATGGCTGAGATTAAATGCACATTTAAATCTCACTTTCTATTTTTTAATTCACCCACTTTAATAAAGACCCACTTAGTCATTTATTTCCAAAGTCACTTTTCCTTTCTAATTTTACATTAACTTTATTAAAGTCACTTTAAAATTAGACTTTAGTAAGTTTATCACTTAAAGTCACTTTTAAATTAGATTTTAACTTTATAAAAAATTATAAAGTCACTTTAGGAGAAAAATTAAAATCTTTTGGACACTTTTCCCTAGGCCAAAGATCAAAGCCTAAGGGAACCACCTGTCCTCCGGTACCAAATTTCAACAACCATTCCTTTTCATTTGAATCTTTAGAGGCAGAAATTTTTGGGATTTGATTAGAGGTTTCTGCCCCATAATACTATCACTCCAGATCCGAATTTCTTTCCCATTGCCCAGAATCCAAGTACTTCTGGATTGGATAATAGGGCCTGCTGCTCCTCTGGTTTTCCTATCCAGAATTTATACATCTTTTCCTATGCTGCCTGAATTATCTTTTTCATAGAAACTTTTTGCACTAATATGCTTTGCCCTCTAAGTCACTTGACACGTGGATTCGGGATTCGACAGATACAAGGATTCAAGTGTTGGATACGGACACGTCGACCCCCTGGAATAGGACACGTTCGTTATATATATAATATATATATAGATAATATATTAAAAATAAGATATTTCTTACACAAATACTCATTCATGGTACAAATTCGTTGATTTCAAACATAGATCTTCATCTAGATGTAAGTTTTACTGTTTACAAAGTAACATTATGCATAGTACATAGAAAATTCAAATACAATTGTAATTTGTGACATGTGACATAAATGATAAATCATAAATTCATAGTACATATTCAATTCATCAATGATCCAATAAGAGAAAGACAAGATAGTAAGATAAAGATACTGACAACTGTAGTTTTCTCATTAAGTCATCAAAATCAAAATTTGTTACATAGGTAGTGCAATGCCAATGGCAAATAGAAATAGAAAATACAAAACAACTACAAGTATACAAGCCTCAAGGCAGTGGGTAGCTCATTACTCATGAGTCATCAATCCTCATAGTCATCATCATAATCAACATCGTTGTCTTGATCATCATGGTCACCACTACTCTCCTTTGCTGCATCCTCCTCCCCTGTATCCAAGGTCATCTCTGCATCCGCTAGTGTAGAGAATGACCCCTCCACAGTATCACCATCATCAAATCTAACAAGCTCCAACACTGGATCATTGAGATCCATGTTGGCCAATGCCAACTCAACACTGCTGCCAAAACCCATATCATCAGGAAAGACATCTCACATCTTTGTCTTTCCCTTCAACCACTCACCCCTCTGCTTGTAAATAAGACGAAGGTTGGTGTGCACATACACCATTGTCTCTGCCCTGGACTGCTCAAGCCTACTGTTTTTAACACTATACAAATTCCCATATGTGCTCCAATTTCTCTCGCAACAAGAGGATGAAGTCACCTGAGAGAGGAGCCTCATGGCTAATTGCTGTAGAGGAGGGCTTGTTGCCCCATGATTTTCCCACCAAGAATAGGGTTTCTTAGCCCCCCTGTCTCTAATAAGATCATTTCCTACAAATTGACTAGGGCCAGTGGAAAACTCTGCAAAGGCATCCTCCACCTCATCAAGCAATGCTCTATCTTGAAAAACCTGTCTGAATTCATCTTTCCTCCCCTGTGAAATTCCACCATCCATGTGAGGAGGGAATCTGTGGGAAGGTCCACCATTCAGCCACTCATGGCTATAATATTTTGGGTTCAGTGAGTGAACCAAACAATGTAAAGGTGTGCAATTCTTGTCCCATCTGCTGACAAGAATATCCTGTATAGTGGTGAAGAAGGTCTATGGTGATGTCTCATACTCGGGGCACTCACTCTATAAAATAATGGTCCGCACAGACTCAATCATGGAATCCAATCCCTCATAAACCATCTTCTAGGATGGGTTGGTCTGTATCTGCAAATCGAAGCAAAGACATGATAGGGTCCATGATTTGAATAAGTAGATCTACCCTCTCCTACCAAGCATCATCTAGCATTGTGTCCTTCACTCTTTTAGAGGCTACTTGATCTGTCTTTCTCCAAAAAGACCAAAACTTTGAAATAACCATGGCCCCAAGAGCGGTCTTGACCTCCCTCAATCTCTTCAACATGATGAATGAAGATGCAAACTGTGTATCCACAATCTTCAACAATGATAGATTGTTGTACTCCTTGTAGATAGTGAGGGCATTTGTATGATTTTGTACAAAAGTTACGGATATGCCATGCATCTTCAATAATGTTACCAATCCAAAGCACATCAGACGCAATGGATTTCAGTGCGAAGTTCAATGAATGGACAATGCAAGGTGTCCAATCATGCCATCAGCCTTGCAAACATGTGCATTATTTGTAATGATTTGCACACAAGAATCAACAACTACATCTTCAATAACTTTACAACTCACCCATGTATTGTGCATCCGTGTATTCTCCAAGTGCATCCACTGCTTTCAAGAAGACTGGACCATTCAAGGAAGACACCATGAAGTTGATGAGTGGGTGCCATGCTGGATCTGTCCATCCATCAGAAACAATGCTAACCCTAGATATTGGCCATGATGCTTTAATAGGCTCAAGCATTTTTTGCACCTCTTTTTTTTTGCTTTCGTCAACAATGTGGTTCTAAGCTTATCTGAACAAGGAAGCACATACCCTGATGGAGCCCCTTGAGTTAGAGCTCGACACATCTCAATATATAGAGGTGAGTGTGCAACATTAAAGGATATGAAATTTTGATAGAAAAAAGGCAATGGTGAGATCAAGTTCTTCTAGTTTCTCCTTTTGGAAAATCTTGTCCATTTGACCAAGTGAAATTGCCTTTCTTTTTGTTGCTTGTCTCCCACTAGTACTCTCAAATGAGATTTTTTTGCTGTCTTTCCTCAAAAATGGAAGGGGGTCATCATTCTTGGCTTTTTTTGATTTTGCAGCCACATTTGACATACCAACATTAGACTCTCTTTCCATTCCTTTCCTCTTTTGTAAAGCTATTTTTGTACAAGCTCCAACTCCACAACCTGGTAAAGCCAACAAATGGTTGCATCTCCAATTCACATTGCCTCCTCCCTTCACCTTGCCTCTTGGCCCTTGCTCTCTTGTGACATATTTCCACAATTGATATTTCTCAATGTTACATTGAGGAGGAAGTCTTCCCTCAACATTACTTGCAATAGAGGGAATACTTGCAGCAAACTTTGATGAAATTGGGAGAGGAGGGGCATCTCCAAAGGGGACATTCTTCCCCTTCCATTGCCCCTTCCTTGCTGCCCTTGATTGAGCCATGAATGCTGTAAAAAAAAAACCAAAAATGCACAAATTTGTAAAAGAAATGCATATGCAAACCGCTGCAATAAAAATGCAAAAAAAATAGAGAGGAAATGCACTTACCTGTTGCTTGAATCTCCTTGAAAACGCTCCCACACCCTTTGCTCCTTGCTCCAAAACACCCACAACAAATCCACAACAAAATAAAGAAGTGAAAGTGAAAAAAAAAACCAACAAATTTGCCTTTTAATGTTGCACAAGTGATTTTTTCCGGATTCGTGTTCGGAAATTGGGACACAATCCAGATTCGATCTTGTATCGATTACCAAACACGAATTGGCACGAATCGTGTCGGATTCGACGGATTCGCGACACGTCGACCCTTTTGAACAAATCCGGTTTCATAGTTTGCTTGTAATCAATCTCCAAGCCAATTTTGTACCCATGGCCAAGTTGATCCAAGGTGGTTCTTTGTTCTCTAGTCCCTGTTTTGTCTTTTGGGGCTCTTGGTTTTCCAGTTTATCAAGCAAATCTTTTTGGCATTGGATTTCCCTCCTTCCGTTGAAACTTTCCATTTTCCTTACTTTGCTGCATAACTCCAACAAGAGCCACTACTTTGGCTAAATTGGACCTTGAATTTTTCTAAAATACTTTCTCAGGAATAGGGAGAATGGATGCGAGGGGATAAGGACATGCCTAAATATTTAGAAGAAGACCAATTTGATGAGAAAGGAAATTGCAAATTTGGAGATACTTGTGGACTGGTGTAACACTGCCAACTGGACACTTACGGTTGTTAATCAAGCCTTCTGACACCCTTGTGAATAGCTTCAAGACTTGCTTGAATCATCTTGCCATTATTGTTGAGGCCCCTCCTAACAAAGCATCATCAGAAAATTGGGAATGATTTAAACTCTTTATTACTCTTACCAATTTGATGCCTGGAAGGTTTCTAACTGCCCTTTCCAACTTCATCCTACTACTCAAAGAGTTTGCCATAATGGTATAAAGAGAGGGGGAGAGAGGATGACCTTGTCTCAGCTCTCGACTGCCTTGAAAGAAAGGGGTTGACCATGATCAAAGGATTATTGATTTTGCCGAGAGGTGCTCTACAACCCAGTATGGGGGGAGATGTTGTCACCTAACATTACATTTAAAAATAGTAAAATAATAATTTAAATTAACAAATTAAAAATAGTAATAACAAAATAAATTAATGTCAGACATAATTAAAATACTTCAATTTTCACCTTAATTTTATATAACTTTTTATAGAGATATAAAGTAACCGAAAGTAAAAAAAGATTAAAAAAATTACCTTTTAGCATGAGGAAGAAATGTAATTTCTTCACTACTTAATAGGGAGATGAGTAAAAAGAATAATTTACGTTTTACTATGAGGATTGAGAGAATTCTTATTCGATTAATGGCTGCTTTCTAATTCAATGTATGGGGGATATTTTTAATTATTTCAATGCTTAGTATGAATTTGATATGTAATATCGTAGAAAATATTAATAATAAGGATAATTAAATGTATACATACAAGGAAAGAAATATGAGGGGGAATGTTTTAACATTTTAATGTAGAGGATGTGAATTATAAATAAAATATTTCAATGTCAACTACATATATATTATATTAGCCGAGATCCATCTTAACTCTGGATCTACAAAGCGCCGAGAGGAAGTAAATCTCTGTTCACTCTAAATGATGTTTGCATCTCAAGAGATTTGATCCCTCTTGGTGCTTGGTAGATCCAGAGTTAAGATGGATCTAGGCTAGTGCAGGTTGCAATCCTATTAATAAAGGAAGAACTGAAGCCAAATTTAACTATTACTTCAAGGAGAAGGAGTGCCTTGATCAAATGCATTCGCTGTATCCAGTTCAAACTTCAAAGCATTTTTTCATCCTTATTGGAGTGGATGGTTTATTGGATCAACACAACATTGTTCACAATTTGGTTGTTATGCATGAATCCACCTTGATTTTTTAAGATGATTTTGGGGAGGATTTTCTTCAATCTGGTGGTAATCATCTTAGTCATGACTTTATATGAGGAGATAACATATATAGGCCATAACCAAGAAAAGGAAGAGGGGCAACCTTTGTGTAACGACTAAAAGTCATATACGCAACGTAAATATTAAAATACTTCGTAGACAAATACATCCATTGTAGGACAATAAATGTAAATTGTATATTATATAAAGAATTGATGTAGGATGAGTACAAATGAGAATGAGGGTCCTGTATATATAGCTAGGTAAGTACCCTTTCACAAACAAGCATGTTTCTAAGACATGCCTTTTCATTATTAACTAACTAACCATTAGTTAATTTACTTTTATTTATTATTATATTTAATAATGATTAATTATTTCATATCTATTTTTATGTATTTTTACATAATTTACGTTCATAACATTGCTTTCTCCTTCAAAAAGCTTTGTCCTCAAAGTTTGTTGATGAAAGGGCTTGATCTCTTTTCTACTAAGAATGTCTTCTACTTGATATATTTTTTTGCTACGAATGTCTTCTCGTCTCGGAACAATCATTTTTGTTGATACAAGTTGATATGATCCTTGGAGTGATATATAAAATTGTTTTACTGAGTATGGATTAGACCATCATAGGTTAACCTTCCGTGGAATTTTTTGATCACTGGAATTTTGCAACAAATTGTTATCAGTAGATTGAATTGAGCTCCCTTCAATATTCTTTGTAACATAAGTTTGTTGTTTATGTTTTGAGCGATACAGATTTGTAGATTGATTAAGATGTCTACTCTTGTGATTCAGATGTAGATAAGGAGTTTGTCTTGTTTGAACTTCCTTTAACGTTTTTATGACAGTTTTCTGATTTCCATCAGGGATTGTTTTGTTGACTTAACTACCGAATCCTTATTTGGGGTGTCCTCTGTTTGAACGACAACCTTTGAGTACGTTTTTACTTCAATAGGGTTTGGATTTGCCTGAACTACGAGATTAGTTGTCTTGATCTATATTTCTTCAATTTGAACTGCTACATCGGGAGATCTTGATGCTTCCTTTGCGACAAGTTCTTTGAACCTATTCGTCAATGACTTCTTTTCGTCCTGAAGTTTTTTAATTTGTTTGAGCAGATTTTCATTATGATTTTTGAGACCTAAGCATTCCTCATTCTCTGAGTCAACTTTATTTTGGCCTTCACGCTTCTCGTATTTTAAACACTTGTTTTGTTCTACTAATGTTTGGTTGAGGCTCTTTAAACGTAATTTTTCTTCTTCTTGTTCTAATAAACACTCCTTGAGTTCTTTCTTTGATGTTTTAGCTTTCTTGACTTGTTCGCGTAGTTTTTCTTGGTGATCTTTGAGGCGCGAAATTTCTTCGTCTTTGCTACAGATGACTTCTTCAAACTCTTTTTGCTTCTTTGATATAATTTTTTCGTTATCTTGGAGCATCAAATCTGAGATATCCTTAAGGTCTTCTAATGACGATTATTGATTTTGATTTACTTGTTATGTCTTTAAACATGACCATCTTCCCTTTATAAGGAAACCTCAAAACTTGTTTCTTTATGTTTAACATGAATGTATCCAAATCTTTAAACCAGGGTTGACTGAGCATGATGTCAGTGTTTTTATCCGTCCTTACAACATGAAATTGAAATATTAAGTCATAATGACCTATTGTCACTTGTAGATCACTAATTTTATACTCGTTTTGGTCAAAAAATGTTTTTCTTTACACCAATGCTTAGCTTTGGAATTAATAATTGATTTGCCAAGTTGATGTTGATATAATTTTTATCATTGCTTGGGCTGATGGTGACATTAACTTCTCTTCCTTCGATACTTCCTTTTAATGTAATTACTCTGTGATCTCTTACTGAAAGACCATTATAGGAAAACCTTTCTTCCTTCGTCATTTGAGAATTGCGCTGCATCATTTTTTTCAATGATTGATCCCATTTGTTTTGTCGAGATGACTTAAGGTATTATATTTAAAGTTCCTTTGGATTTTGTACTTCAAACCTCTTTTAAAAGTGCCTTTTAAGTATATACTATATATATATATATATATAATTCCTTTAATCGAAATTCCTATTATCATTAATATTTCAAAACTCCCTTGTATTCTTTTTATATAATTCTACTTACTCTTTTTTCCCTTTTGTATTTTAAAAAGAATATTTAAATATTGTTTCAATTGGCTTCTTTTAAATATCTTATTGTCCTTTGTATTTATTTTTTAAATTTCATATAACTCGTTAAACTTTTATTCAACTTCACTTTAACGTAAACTCTTAACTGATATTTTCTCCTTATGTAACCTACTAACCTTCTATAATAATACCCGCTTTGTACTTGTATATATTTTCAATAAGTTTGACTTGAACTTTTCTTTAAATACCCCTTTATAATATAATACTTCTCTTTATATATCTTTTATTTATAATAATTTTTTTTTCTTTTTGAAAAGTTACAACCCTAGTAAAACGTGGATATTCACCTCTTTGGGGCATAATATAACATATATGTTCACTTATGTACTTTTGACTCTATTAATGTTCTCCACATAAAAAGTAAAACTTACCATTCACATAAAGAGATTTTGTATTCATTTTGTTTTTCTTTTACTTTTAAAACACCATGTGCAATTACCATGGGTGGTTTCTAAAACCTCAGTTAATGTTCTCCATGTAAAAAGTAAAACTTACCATTCACATAAAGAGATTTTGTGTTCCTTTTGTTTTTCTTTTACTTTTAAAATACCATGCGCAATTACCATGGGTGGTTTCTAAAACCTCAGTTAATGTTCTCCATGTAAAAAGTAAAACTTACCATTCACATAAAGAGATTTTGTATTCCTTTTGTTTTTCTTTTACTTTTAGAATACCATGGGCAATTACCATGGGTTTCTAGAACCACAAGCTTTCTCCACGTAAAAAGTAAAACTTATCATTCACATAAAGAGATTTTGTATTCCTTTTTCCATGTAAAAAGTAAAACTTACCATTCACATAAAGAGATTTTGTATTCCTTTTGTTTTTCTTTTACTTTTAAAATACCATGGGCAATTACCATGGGTTTCTAGAACCACAAGCTTTCTCCACGTAAAAAGTAAAACTTATCATTCACATAAAGAGATTTTGTATTCCTTTTGTTTTTCTTTTACTTTTAAAATACCATGGGCAATTACCATGGGTTTCTAAAACCATAGGCTTGTAACCACTTAATGAAGAATCAACATAATATTATCTACTCTTCCTTCTCTTATGTATAGTTTTAAATATATTTGGAAAGATTCCCTCCTAAATTTATCATGCATTTTTTTATCAATAAGGTAGAACATTTATATATATATATGAATGTTCTCCTTCAAAATTTACATCGAACTATATTTATTTATTTTTTCTTTTTTTATTTTTTTAATCTTGATATGTACTTTTCTTCCTTTTTTTATTTTTTTTGAATTTGATTTTTTTTCAATCTTTTTTTTGACTTTTTATTTTCTCTCCATATAAATATTAATTATTATTATTATTATTATTATTGAATGGCCAAATGCTTGATAGCAAAATGGATAAACTCCAAATTCTTATAGCGAAATGCTTCAACGAAAACAATGTTGATGAATTTGACAGTCAAAGACCTGAATCGGAGAACACGGCTGCTTGAATCGATTGAGCGACCAGAGGATCGAACAACTCTAATACCAATGTAATGACCACTAGTCGTATACGCAGCAGAAATATTTAAAATACTTCATAAACAAAGACATCCATCGTAGGATACTAATTGTAAATTATATATTGTATAAAAGAATTGACGTAGGATGAGTACAAATGAGAATGAGGGTCCTGTATATATAGTCAGGTAAGTACTCTTTCATGAATAGGCATGTTTTTAAGACATGCCTTTTCAATGTTAACTAACTAACCATTAGTTAATTTAATTATTATTTATTATTATATTTATATTATTATGGTTATTATTTATTATCTATTTTTACATAATTTATGTTCATAACATAAACTCACAAAGCTTATGCCAATATTTCTCTTTGTAACTGAATAATCTTGTAAGATATTCAGTAATGTATTCAGAATTTGTTACTGCTTAATAATAATAAACATATGTTGCAAGAAACTTTGCCCAAAGGTCTGTTTCTGGCCGGAAACGAAACGGAAACGAGGAAATTCATACCGTACGGCCTGGAAACTCGTTTTTGGCCGTACTGGCATATTTCACGCTGGGGAAACGTGGCCAGTACGGCCATAAATGAGTTTCTAGGCCATACGGCAGAGTTTCCACTTAACACTTGCCGTTTTCTTTTATTTTATTTTTATTTTTTCGCTTCTAATTTTTTATTGGGCTTCTAAAATATCTTCTGGATGCTTCTAGATGCCTCTCTCAAGTTATAAAAAAGACTCTCGCCTCATTCTCTCATCACACAATTGAGCAAGTCGTTTCTCTTGGAGACGGACGATTTTAGCAAAGGAGAAAAGAGGAAGAGAGCAACAGTTTCAACTAGGGCGTTTTCAACAGTGAGCAAAGGATATTTCAGTAGCAAGAGAAAGAGATTTCAGCAACAGATTTGGAGTGCAGAGTTTCCGGCTACGACATTCTTGGCTTTTGGCTCAGCTACAACCATATTTCTCATCTTTTCTGGCATTATGGGGTAGCTTCCGTTACAGGAAATTAATTTGGCCGTACTAGCATATTTCACGCTAGGGAAACGTGGCCAGTACGGCCATAAATGAGTTTCTAGGCCATACGGCAGAGTTTCCACTTAACGCTTGTCGTTTTCTTTTATTTTATTTTTATTTTCACTTCTAATTTTTTATTGGGCGACTAAAATATCTTCTGGATGCTTCTAGATGCCTCTCTCAAGTTATAAAAAAGACTCTCGCCTCATTCTCTCATGACACAATTGAGCAAGTCGTTTCTCTTGGAGACGGACAATTTTAGCAAAGGAGAAAAGAGGAAGAGAGCAACGGTTTCAACTAGGGCGTTTTCAACAGTGAGCAAAGGATATTTCAGTAGCAAGAGAAAGAGATTTCAGCAACAGATTTGGAGTGCAGAGTTTCCGGCTATGGCATTCTTAGCTTTTGGCTCAGCTACAACCATATTTCTCATCTTTTCTGGCATTATGGGGTAGCTTCAATTACAGGAAATTAATTTGGGTAAGACGCATTCATTTTCTTAGTTTTGTTCCTACTATTTCTTCAATTTTTCGAGGGTTTATGCTGCCAAAAATATGAAAAACGTTTTTTCTTTACAGATTTGTTTTTTATTTTATTTTTTGCAGCAATGGCTTCCAACCAAAGTGCAACTGCAAGTTCAAGCCCCAGGGCCAACCCAAGGATTGAATATTATCCTCTTTGAAGGCATGTTCAGAAGCTTCAAAAATGTGGAGGTGGTGGTTCATGGGAATGGCGATGAAATCTTTGCAATAATTCATACAAGGGCTCCTACCCAAGAGTGAAGGCACATCTTTTGCATGGAGGAAAACAAGGGATTGTAGGTTGCACAAAAATAGCAGACCCATTGGCAAGGAGGGCATATCAAAGAGAGCAAGATGAGGCGGATGGAATTAAGAGAAGGCATGATGAGCTTTGTCAAGCTACTCCTCAAGCTCCATCTAACATTGAGCCACGGATTGTAGTTGAAGCAAGGAAGAGGAGAGTTAGTGCCACTCAACAACATGAACAACCATCATCCAAAAATACCAGAAGGGCATCCCCTTCAGTTCAGGGCAGCAGAATTGCTAAATTAGTGAATGTGCAAGCGAGAGAAGAAATTGATTCCAGAGTGGCTAGGTGCATTTATGCATGTGGTATCCCATTCAATGTTGTTCATTCTCCTTACTGGCAATATATGATAAGGGAAATTAACAAAGCTCCTCAAGGGTACAAGGGGCCTAACTATGACAAAGTCAGAACTCAGCTTCTCAAAATTGAGAAGGAGCCTGTGGAGGATATCTTATCACCAATTCGTTCTTCCTGGAGTAGCTCTCGGGTTACCATAGTCTTAGATGGATGGACAGATACAAGGTGCAGACCATTGATAAATATCATTGCCACTTCCCCCAAAAGAGCAATGTTTATAAAGGCGGAAGATTGCTCGGGAGAGGTAAAAACGCACAATTCATTGTTGGTGTTATTATAAAATCTATTGAACAAATAGGGCCTAACAGGGTGGTGCAAGTTATCACGGATAATGCACCAGTTTGCAAAGTTGCAGATTTAATTATTGAGGGGAGGTATGACCACATCTTTTGGACACCCTGCATTGTCCATAATCTAAATCTGATCTTAGAGGAGATCGACAACAAAGTTCCATGGATAAAAAAAATCACAGGGGAATCAGGGGAGATTGTTAAATTCATAACCAACCACCACCAATCTTGGGCAATATTTCGAGAGTACTCCAAATTGGAGTTGTTAAAAGTTGTTGAGACAAGATATGCCTCAAACTTCTTGATGTTGCGCCGCCTTGTTGACGTTAAGCATGCATTAATTTCTATGCTGGTGAGTCAACTTTGGGTTGAGTTCGGTTGAGTGGAGACAAGCAGATTCAGAGAGGGGATATATGGTGTGTAGATTGTGCCTTGATGAGGTTTGGTGGAGCAAGATAGATTTCTTGCTAAAGTTCACAACCCCTGCATTTGAGTTTCTTCGAAATGCTAACATTGACCAACCTTTCTTAGGAGAGGTATATTATGGCATGGACTCCATTGAGAAAACTATGTAAATCATTTCACAAGAGTCTCCTCAACTTTTGTTTGTTGATGATCATTTTGTTGATTTAGTCAAGAAAATCATTGCTGATAAGTGGAACAATTTCAACACTCCATTGCACACTTTAGCACATGCCTTGAACCCCAAATTTTTATGATGAGGAGTTTATTTCTCAAAGCAATGGGAAGAGGAAGGCACCCCATTAGGATAAAGAGGTGGCTAATGGGGTGAAAAAAGCCCTTATGAGAATATTTCCATCTCATCTACACAGGGAGGTAAAGGAATAATTTGCCAATTTTGCTGTAGGATTAGATGATTATGCAGATATATCAGCCTTGGAGGATAGAAGCACCATGAATCCAGTTAGGTGGTGGATTTGTCGTTGAGCAAATGGTGTACATTTGCAAAACCTTGCCATTCGTGTTCTTTCATAAGTCACAAGCTCTTCATCAACAGAAAGGAATTGGAGCACCTATGGTTTTATTCATTCTATGAAGCGCAATAGGTTGGGCTCACAGAAGGCAGAGGATCTTGTTTATGTGCACTCCAACCTTCGCCTTGCATCTTGTATCGGTCCAGAATACAACAGTGGTCCTTCTAAAGAATGGGATGTGGATCTAGAAAGTCTTGATTTAGATCTCTCTCTAGTTGCCCTAAATATTGAGGTCCACCCTGGAAGTGGAATTGGCCCATCATCTTGTTCAACACCACCATCCACTGTTGAGCATGCTTCTAAATCTATTTTTAATGAGGATTATGATGATGAGGATTAGTGTTTTGTCTTTATAGTTCTTGCAGCCTCATAGTCTTTATTGTACTTGCAGCCTCATATATATAATAAAGGTTGATTTTGAGATTTGGATATGTAATAAAGGTTGATTTTGGATATTCTGATATTGCTATTTTTATTGATTTGGATATGTAATAAAGGTTGAATTTGGATATTCGTCCCAATTTGGCAATGTTGCTCTGAACAAAGATTTGCCACTCATCTAAGATGGAATTTAGAGCCAGTCTCACTAACTCTGAATCCTGAGGTGTTTGTCCCGCAGCTGACAACTCATCACTAGTCTCCTTCAGTTTCGTGAGGAATGGATCCACATGTTCTCCCTTCTGCATCTGAGCAGATCTAAACTTCTGCTCTATGTACATCTTTGGCCAAGGCATCCCACATCTCCTTAGCGGTCCCTTTGCTACCAACGTGGCACACCACGTGATCCTTGACTCCATCTAGGATCATCCTCTTCGCCTTAGCCATCTCAACTATGTACTTCTTCAGCAGATCTGCATCCGTCGGGACACCTACCACATTATCAACATATGCCTTGAGGGCATGCTCATCTAGAAGGAAAGTCATTTTGGCCTTCTAGATGGCATAGTTGGAAGCCCCATCCAACCTGTCCTAATCCCTCAAGCCACTAGTTGCCATATCCTCCGAAGAATGTTGAACAGCTCCCTCTTTCTCCCTACTGCATAACTCCTAGGCTGCCTTATGCACTCCCTGGTAAGTTGTTGCTCCTCTGTTGCTCAACAAATGAGAAATATTGATTTCCTTGGCAAGAGGAAGTATTCCCTCACTATGTGATTTGCTTCTTCCTTCTGACAGCTTTTCTGCCAAGCACTCAACATGCAGACGTTGCATCCCTCTAGCTCTACGTAGCTCCCTCTACCTTGGCAAGATTTCGATCTGGCAGTCTTAACTCTATGTCAGCTCACTCAGCGAGAGACACCCATGAAAATATAGCCCTCCAAGCAGGAACTATGCAATCCCTCAGGGGATTCGAACTGTTGCTTGTTGCAACAAGTTGGCCCTTGCTTCAGTGCTTGATCTGCTCTTCCCTGTTTCACATCAACAACTCTGATACCATGTGAAAATTCCTAGATCTAACAATCTCAGGAATCCTACTGCAACTAGCTGAATCTACTTCACCTAGATTGTAAATTACGTTACAAGCTTATTTCAGAATTCTTAATGAAACATTGAAGTAAATTACTAAAGCAGACTACAATTAAATATGATTCTGAAACATAGAAACTGAGCAAGGAAAATAGAAACATATAGGACAATTAGTTTTGGACAAAAGTCCCCGGAAAAACCCAATGCGGGAAAACCGATGCAGCAGCTCTGAGGGTTTATTATTATTCAGCGGTAGCAAAATCTGAATACATCACTAAATACCTCACAGGGTTATTCAGTTACAGAAAGAAATATTGGCAGAAGCTTTGTGAGTTTTACTTCACACAATCACTAAGAAATCTTGGCTGATCCAACCCCACACTGATTGCCCCCCGACTTTTTTAGTTGGCTCTGCGCTGCCTCTCTGCAGTGTCTGTGTCATCCCAGCGTCAAGCTCTTTGGGTTTTGCATCACTTCTCTGGCTAGTCGATCTTGGTCCAGGAAATTCGATTTCTGCCTCCTAGTCTCACACCCCGACTCCCGGCTTCTGAAAATCGAATTCCTCTACAGATTTCAGACTCCTCTCTCTCCCTTTGCGCTAGTTCTGTGTGGCCCTTCTGCAACCTGTGTCAGCCTCTACGTTAAGGCTTCTGGATCACTCACTGCCTCTCTCTGCTGATGTATCTCCGTCTGAGAATCTCACTTCAGAAACTATTATCCCTACCCCTCAACTGCAAGAGATTTCCTCAATCGATTTTCCCTCCTGAGAACTTCTCACTTCAGAAAATCAATTTTCTCTATCTCTCTATGTATTTTCCAAATGACCCTGAAGCCCCTTCTTATATCTTCCTGTTCAACAACCAACGGCCTCGATTAAATCATAATCAAAGGCTCAGATTGTTTTGGCTTGATCCGTGGCTTTTTCTAGAAGTTTCACCCCTGATTAGATTAATACCCATTAATAATTTAATTTTCCTAAGTTTAGACTAAGGAACCCCATTAAAAAAATAATTATTTTAATAAAATCACTTCGGGGTGGAATTTCCCAAAACGCCTTTTGGGTTCTTTGGAATACCTGTGCCCAAGCCTCTCTGCAAAATTTGAGGCTTAAAGCACATCCGATGCCACCCCAAATCAACAAAGGTAAGTTTGTTGTGTCTTCTAAATGGTTATATAAAATTAACCATGGTGTTGATGGCAGTATTAAAAAATATAAAGCTAGATTTATGGCGAAAGGTTTCACTCATAAAAGAGGGAATAGACTATGATGAGATTTTTGCACCTATTGCCCAAGACACCACCATCCGATCTATTGTGGCTCTAGCTGCTAGCCAGGGATGGACTCTTCACCAAATGGATATGAAGATTGTTTTTTTTAACGCCTTCCTCAAGGAAGAAGTATTTGTGGAGCAGCCACAAGGTTTTGAAGTACATGACTGGAAAATTCTTGTGTAGACTAAAGAAAGCCCTCTTGGTTTGAAGCAAGCTCCAAGAGCTTGGTATGCTCGCATTGATACCTTCTTGATGAAGCTCGGTTTTACTACAAGCAATGTTGATCCAAATCTTTACTTCAAAACAATCCAAGGTATGCCTTTTGATTTTGGTATTATATGTTGATGATTTATCTTTGACCGGTGGAGCTAGCTTCTAGATTTTAAATGAAAGATCTTCATTTGATGCACCACTTTCTAGGCCTAGAAGTATGGCAGAGACCTGGTGAAATTTCTTTTCTCAAGGAAAATATGCTATTAAGCTACTAGAAAGATTTGGCATGACAGGATGTAAGTCCATGAATACTCTAATGGAGATGAATTTCAAGAAGTTATGTGGTGAAGTTGTAGGACCTTATTTGGCTAATCCTTCTGAGTATCCACAACTGATTCGGGCACTGATGTTCTTATTGAACACTATACTAGACATATGTTTTGCGGTCAATACTCTAAGCCAATATATGATTATGCTATCACATGCACATTGGATGGATGCAAAGCATGTGTTGAGATACTTGAATGGGACCATCAATCTTGGATTGAGATATACTATTGGAGATGTCAGACTACTTCGGTACTCTAATGTTGATTGGGTTGGTAACTATACTAGAAGGAAGAGCACATCTGGGTGTTGTTTCAACCTAGGATCTGCCATGATATCTTGGATGATCAAAAAACAAAACTTTGTAGCCATTGCATGGCTGAAGTTGAATACATTACTGCTAGCATGGCTAGCGATGAGGCAATATAGCTAAGGAAGCTCTTTGGAGAGCTATCTGAGCAAGTATTGGATAGGACAATGATTTACTGTAACAATAAGAGTGGGATTCGATTTGCTAAAAATCTCGTGTTCCATGAAAAGTCCAAGCACATTGAAATCAAATATCACTATATTCAGGATATGGTGTAGAGAGGAGCAGTGAGACTCCATCATATTGTGATTGATAATCAAATAGTTGACATACTTACCAAGCCTTTGTCGAAAGGGAAATTCTTGGTTTATAGAGAGCAGCTTGGATTGACAAGTGTGACCCTAGAGGGGGCAGTCATGGATAGCTGAGATGAGTCTTGGTTGTGTGTGATCCTTGTCAAGTGGTAATTCCCCCAAGCAGAGACTTGGTTGCATGTGATACTTGACAAGTGGTAATCCCCCCAAGCAGAGATGAGTGTTGGTTTTGCATGATCCTTCTCAATTGGTAATTCCCCCAAGTAGAGACTTTGTTGTGTGTGATCCTTGACAAGTGTAATACTCCCACACAGAGATGATTCTTGGTTGTGTGTGATCCTTGTCAAGTGGTAATCCCCCCAAGCAGAGATAAAACTTGGTTGTGCGAGATCCCTGTCATGTGTCTTCAAGTGGTAGTCCCCCCAAGTGAATATAGGGTGATGGATGAATCTCCCCTATGATGAATCTTCTTCATTAGATTGTAACATCATTGTTCGAAACCAAATATCCTTGTTTTAGAAAGAAATTCCTCCCTACCTCAAGGGAGTGTTGGAAATTGGCAGCTGGAGAAGGATTGAGAGAAAGAGAGAGAGAGAGAGAGAGAGAGAGACTTGGAAAGTATGAGCAGAACTTGGTGAGCCAAAGTGATTCACTGTTTTGCATCAGTTGTTGCTATCAAAGATCTTCTTGCTACAAATTATTTAGATTTGGGTAAACTTACTCATTCTCTTGATATCTCAATGTATTTTTTTCTCTATTGAACAACTGATTTCTAATAGAAGAAGAATCTAGTTGGGTTTTTCCCTGGTTATTGGACCTAAACTCTTTGTGTCTCATTGTGTTCTTGGTCGTCTTCTATTATGCATATGGTTTATGTTCTATCTACAATTGCTAATCTGTTATTGCAGCAGAAAGAAGATTCATAATAAGTAATTGTTTCAGCATAGAACATCAATTTTTCAACATTGTTGAATAATGTACTCAAGTATTTTCATTGATCAATCAACCAAGACTTTGGGGGTTACATTGATGTGGTGTTATTCTTCTCTTCTGCGGTAATATTGTTTCAATTATGTGTTTCATGTTCTATAATTCGAATTTATTATTTCATTTTCCAAACTCTTGGATTAATTGGTGTAAGTTATCTTGCATTAGTTTTTTGACCTAGAGGACCACTCTTGATTGAAGAGCACTAGGAGGTTTCTGATTGAACCTCTAGCCTCTTCTCTCATTGTGTAGTCTAGTCCCTTGTGAAGCTAACAATTTCTTTCAAGTGTGTAGAAAATTTTATGTGTTTGAGCGAAGCGTGGGTAAGTCTTCAGTTGGATGAACTCACTCTCAAGGCAAAAGGTGTAAGAACCCACATCAAATCAAGTTTCTCTCCAAAGTTGATCCAACAAATTGAAAGGGAGCCTCCTACCCTAGCTAACTAACATATTTTATTCTCAAATCAAATTATATTTGTTAAGACTTATGTGCTATCATTGATCGTATCTAGCTTTGAGGGCTTGTTGAAGGACATTGATCTTCTTGCTTGCGCAAGGGAGGAATGCGAGTTCCCCTCCTGTCTCTTGCAAGTTGTACTCTAGTTGTATATTCTCTTATTGTGACTTATATTCATCTCTTGATCTAATTCTCTTATGCTTTATGCTTGTGCAATCCTAATGGAGGCTTGAAGACATGGTTTGGGGCATCATTTGAAGGGACTTGTAGCTTGAGGATTGAAGGACTGACAAACTAATCATTTAATTCTTTTCACCTACCAAGGCTCGTGCTCAAAACCACACTCTTACCCTCTTCCATTGTACAAGGATTCATCTAGAGGTTTGAGAAGTTGAGCCATCAAGTTTGATCTCCTTGAGGAATGTAAGTTGCCTCTTTGAGGCACTCTTGAGTTGTAACTTTGCAATAAAATTGTAGTTTTTTATTCTTTTTGTATTTTGTATTTGATCTTGAGGAATAGTAGTTTTCTCTCTTGAGCTTGTTGTAAACTCTCCTCAAGCCTCAAAGTCCCTCATTTCTCTATAAGAGGGCTTCTTGTCTAAATAATAAAAGTAAATCTTTCGTCTTAAGGGAGCTTGGGGATTTCCCCTTGGCATCCCAATCTCCTCATTTAGTAGAAGTTAGCATTGGTGATTGGTTTCTTGTTTTGCACTTTGAAGTTCTCTTTTCACTCTTGCAAGTCGCCTAGATCCATTTCATTTCACTCATTTACTTGTTCAAGTTCCTCACTAATTTGCAGTTTTATTGAGCTAATTTAGCACTAGCAATTTGCACATTACATTGCTCATCTAATCATTGCAAATCGGATGTATTTGCAGCTAATCTAGTCCCTTTAAATGCTGATAACAATGTTATTTCATTTGCTCATTTCATAGATCTCATTTGTAGTTCTTTCTATGCAAAGTCACTTTACATGCTAATTTGGTTTCCATTTTGATATAATTTTCTGATTTTGTCATCTAGTTTCAACTAGTATTTTTCATCATAAGTTCATTTCATTTTCATGCAAGTATAGTGTAATCATTTGAGGATTGGTATATTTATGAAGTTATTTTGAGCCATCTTATAATACTACTTTTACTTGCAATCAACTTTGATCATTTACATCTCACTTACAATTGTAATTTTGCAATCCTTCTAAAATACCTCCCAGATATAAGTCTTGGTTGAATAGACATTCTAGGAAATCTTCTCTATGCTGAAAAATGTAACTAGTGTCGATCTTCATAATTGTATTGTGTCATAATGTAATGTATTTGTCAAAAGGAAAAAAATGAAATTTTAGTGTAAAACAAATTGACTTATCAAAGTATGGGTTTCATGCTTGGGTCAATGATTTCTAGGTCAAAGCCTCCATTGTAGGCTTCTAGGGTTTATCTCAAGAGTCCTTGTCCTTGTCATTATGTAAAATACCCTTCTTGGGCATTATCAGTTAATAAAAAAAATTATTTTAGTGCCAAATAGTTCATTTAGGCCTCCTCCACCAAGTTAGCCTCAACCTAGACAAGTCAGCCTAATTAAGAGTCAAAATCAAATATGTAAAGGCAGCAACTCGACCTCATTGTTGATTTGGGGTAGCATCGGATGTGCTCTAGCCACGAAATTTGGTGAAGACGTTGAGGCACATGAGATCTTCAATACCTAGAAAGGGTTTGGTCAGATTCTAAACAGATCAGGAGATATTGAAATAATTAATATTTTAATGAAGTCCCTAAGTCTAAACTTAGGGAAAATAAAATATTAATGTGTATTAATATGAATTTGTGTTAGAATGGTCCAAAAGACATGGATCAAGCCAGATCTAATCTTAGCCACTGATTAGGGACTTAATCTCAGTCGTTGAGATGTCAATAGAAAAAGTATAAGAGGAGGCTTGAGGGGCACTTGGAGAACACACTGAGGGAGACCAGTCAGTTCAATTTCTGAAGCGGGGTTTGCTGAGAAA
Source organism: Pinus taeda (assembly GCA_000404065.3). Taxonomy (NCBI): domain Eukaryota; kingdom Viridiplantae; phylum Streptophyta; class Pinopsida; order Pinales; family Pinaceae; genus Pinus; species Pinus taeda. The sequence continues at coordinate 188,629 of APFE031312381.1, read as the reverse complement.
TTGAACCAGTGGTCTGAAGACCAATCAGGAGGCAACAAGTACGGAACAGAGAGACGGGAGATCAGCACAGAAGAGGCAGACACAGAACTAGAGGAAGCCACGTAGAGGCAGCAGAGATTGCGCAGAGCGAGAAGGGCCTGCGTCATCCACGCAGAGGCTGCAGGACTGACGCAGAAGCCCAGAGAGGCTGCGCAGAGCCTCAGTAGGCTAACTCGGAGGGTTTCAGGCTGACGCAGAGGGTTTCAGGCTGTAGCAGAGGTCAGTAGGGCCTACGTTGGGTTTAAGAAAGTGCTAGAAGTTTGACTATCTGTGGGTAAGCCAATTTGGCACCCTATTGTACAAGAAAATTGCTGAATAATAAAATCCTCCCTTGCTGCACCAGTTTTCCCACATTGGGTCTTTTCGGGGATATTAGTCCAAAATAATTGTGTCAATGTGTGCATATTTTTGTTTATGTATTACGATGTGATATCTGCGACAGTATTTATTTTAATGTTTGTTGAAATAATTTCATGAATAACTTGTGATGAAATAAGTAGGAAAAGTAAATTAGTTGCTACAATGATAGAATTTTCACACTCATTTGGAGCACATTCACAACAAGTTCGATCTACAGTTGCTGGAGAAGAAAAGAGGGTGCGAAATTCAAAGAAGGAGAAAAACCCTCGCGAAGAAGTCTGGAGACCATTTTCTCTCTCTTGTGATTCACACGTGCGAAATTCTTGAGCTGCAAGAGGACCAAAGTTGCAGGACTATAGTAGGGCCGAAAATCTGAAGCTGGGAGGTCGAAATTCTAGACTTTTATTGGGTTGAAGCTACTAGATAAGGAGAGACTATTGAAGTTTGCATAATCATCTTGGAAGGTTGACTTGGTGGAGGAGGTAGGTCTTTTGGTTTGGTCTCAAGTCTTGGATTGTCTCAAGTTTGATTTGAATCTGCTAGTGGAAGAGTTTGACTGGGTTTTCCCCTATAGAGGGGTTTTAGCCCTAGCTAAGTGCCTATATCTAGTGTCGTTGATCTTCATGTTTTGATTTGATGATTGCTTGATGAAAACGAAGATAAAAGAAGAACATAAAAAAAAGTTAATAAGACTACAAGAATATCACAAGTAATTATTAATATAAGAGAATCTTTCTACCTTTCTGATTTTCTAACACTTTGGAGATCCCAAGTCTAAGTTTGGAGAAATGGTTAAAACGCATGACCATGCAGTTAGGGTATGGCTGAATCCCGCGTCGTAACGGTGGCATGCAGCGTGACTTGAGGCCCCTTGCAACAACATCTATCAATACAAGGGTGAAGGATTTGAGAAGGAGTAACACCTTAGATAGGCCTTTAATAAAATCAACCAAGAACACTTACCTCACACAACTCACCCCAAACAACTTTCGAAGTTTGGATTATCTTGCATGCAATTGTGATATAATTGGTTATCTTATTCTCTTTTTGAGCTCTTTCTCAAATACATGCAAGTTGAATTGTGAGCACTTATATTTACTTTATTGCAAGTACTTTGCTTCATTCACATTCTTGTACCTTATTTGGTTCATGCTCATTTGCTTATCTTGAAGTTCATTTAATGCAATATTGTTTATACCATATGTGAGCATATTTTATTTCCAAGTACAAATATCATTTTACTTGCAAGTTTCATTCAAGTGCTCTTCTTTCAAAGTTGTATCTAATATTTCACAATTGTAGTCTTGTATTGATCTACTAACACTTGTCTTGCAGCTTTCCCATATCATTGTATTTGTTAGCTCTTGAAAGCATTCATTTTATTGCAAGTATTGTCATTTATATTTATCTCTTGCAAGTTTATATCCACTGGCACTATGAAAATTCTATCACTGCAACAGCTGATTTATTTTACTTACTTATTTTCCCAATAAGTTATCTATGAAAATCCTTCAGTAAACATTAAAATAAATTTTGTTGCAGATATCACACCATAATACAGAGACAAACACATGCACAAGAATTAACACATTGACACAGACATTTGGACAAAAGTCCCCCAAAAAACCCTTTGAGGGAAAACCGGTGCAGCAAGGGAGGATTTTATTATTCAGCAATTCCTCAATACAACAGGGTGCCAAACTGGCTTACCCAACAGAGAGAAAATTCTTCAGCACTTCTCCCAGTCTCAACGTCAGCCTGGCTGACCTCTACGTAGCTCCCAAACCCTCTGCATCAGCCCCTGCCTCTCTACATCACCCACACAGGCCCTCCAGTGACTGCGCTATCTGCTGCTTCTGTGTCAGCACTAGGCCTCTCTGTGTCACCCACGCAGGCCTCTAGTGACTGCGTAGTCTGCTGCTTCTGCGTCTACCTCTCCAACCTCTGTGTTGTTCCCTTGGTACTGTTCCCGACACTTTGTTTCGTACTTGTTGCCTCCTACTACTCTCAGACCACTAGTTCGAATTTCTCAACTAACCCCACTCCAGAAATCAAACTAACTGGTCTCCCTCAGTGTGTTCTCCAACACCCTCAAGCCTCTTCTTATACTTTTCCTGTTGGTCCTTCAACAGCCGAGATTAAATCTCTAATCAACGGCTAAAGATTAGATTTGGCTTGATCCATGACTTTTGGAACCTTCTAACCCAGTTTTATATTAATACCCATTAATATTTTATTTTTCCTAAGTTTAAACTTAGGAACTCCATTAAAAATATTAATTATTTTAATATCTCCCAAACTAGTTAGAATCTACCCAAACCATTTCTGGGTCTTGGAGATCTCATGTGCTTTAGCCTCTCCACCAATTTTCATAGCTAGAGAACATTCGATGCTACCCCAAATAAACAAGCCCTCTTAGCGAGGACTGTGCTCTAGTAATACTCCACACTGAGTATCAACCTGATTATCCGACATCAATCCCTGTGCTAATGCTAGGCCTGCCCGCCCAACATCCTCTGCACTACTACATCCTGTATTGCTGCCAATGGCCTTGTCACTGCCACTGCTGCACCCATATGGCAGCTCCCTCTGCATCCGTGTTGTTGTTGATCCATCTTCCCAACCTTGCATCTGCACTGCAAGCTCCTTCTCATCATGTTGCATCGTGCCACTGCACTGCAACATCATACCCATTTCTACTACTGAAATGGATTCTTTATCATCCCCATCTTCTCCCTGAAATAATCAAACTTGGTTCTTCCAAGGGCCTTGGTAAGGATGTCTACCACATGTTCCCCTGTAGGAGTGTAGCTCAACTGTACAGCTCCTCGTTGGACACAGGCTCTGACAAAGTGACACCGCATATCAATATGCTTTGACCGATCATGAAACACTGGTTTCTCGGAGAGCTTGATGCAACTCTGATTATCACACATGATCCTGGTCGCCTCCATCATTCTTCTAAATAGGTTCACAAGAAATTTTCTAAGCCATATGGCCTCGCACGAAGCTGTGCTTGCGGCCATATATTTTGCCTCAGTTGAGCTCAAAGCTACGAAATTCTGTTTCTTGTTGCACCAAGAGGGCATTCCTGATCCAATGTTGAAACAGTTCCCAGAGGTACTTTTCCGGTCCACTGAACCTCCTGCCCAATCTGCATCCGTAAACCCACTCAACCTGATATCCTTACCCCTGGTGTACAAGAGTCCATAATTGACTGTTCCCTATAAATACCTGAGAACATGTTTGACTGCTACCCAGTGCGCCCTCTTTCACTCCACCATGAACTGACTGAGGGTGTTGACAGCGTAGCAAATGTCTGGCTTGGTATTGACCAGATACATCAGGGACCCTATGAGATGCATGTATAAGGTGGGATCAACATCTTTGTCTTCTGATGCATCAATCTTCTTCCAGATGGTTATCATTGGAGTAGCCATGGGTCTACAGTCCTCCATCCTCAATCTCTTCAGGAATTCTGTAGCATATCTCCCTTGCCCAAGGAAGATCTCCCCCTTTTGCTACCAAACATCCAACCCCAGGAAATAATGCATTCGTCCCAAATCCTTCATGTCGAATTTCGTGGCTAGATTCTTCTTGCAGTCCCCTATGAGTCTGGATGATGCTGTCAGGAAGAGATCATCCACATATAATACTAAGATCAAAGCCACAGATTTTTGTTTCCTGCTGCACTAGGAGGTCATTCCTGATCCAATGTTGAAACAGTACCCAGAGGTACTTTTCTGATCCACTAAACTTCCTACCCAATCTGCATCAGTAAACCCACTCAATCTGATATCCTTACCCCTGGTGTACAAGAGTTCATAATCGACTGTTCCCTGTAAATACCTGAGAACATGTTTGGTTGCTGCCTAGTGCGCCCTCTTCGGCTCCACCATGAACTGACTGAGGGTGTTGACAGCGTAGCAAATGTCTGGCCTGGTATTGACCAGATACATCAGGGACCCTATGAGATGCCTGTATAAGGTGGGATCAACATCTTTGTCTTCTGATGCATCAATCTTCTTCCAGTTGGTTATCATTGGAGTAGCCATGGTTCTACAGTCCTCCATCCTGAATCTCTTCAGGATTTCTGTAGCATATCTCCCTTGCCCAAGGAAGATCTCCCCCTTTTGCTGCCAAACTTCCAACCCCAGGAAATAATGGATTCGTCCCAAATCCTTCATGTCGAATTCCGTGGCTAGATTCTTCTTGCAGTCCCCTATGAGCATGGATGATACTGTTAGGAAGAGATCATCCACATATAATACTAAGATCAGAGCCACAGATTTCTGTTTCCTGCTGCACCAGGAGGTCATTCCTGATCCAATGTTGAAACAATACCTAAAGGTACTTTTCCAATCCACTAAACTTCCTGCCCAATCTACATCAGTAAACCCACTCAATCTGATATCCTTACCCCTGTTGTACAAGAGTCCATAATCAATTGTTCCCTGTAAATACCTGAAAACATGTTTCATTGCTGCCCAGTGCGCCCTCTTTGGCTCCACCATGAACTGACTAAGGGTGTTGATAGCATAGCAAATATCTGGCCTGGTATTGACCAGATACATCAGGGACCCTATGAGTTGCCTGTATAAGGTGGGATCAACATCTTTGTCTTCTGATGCATCAATCTTCTTCCAGTTGGTTATCATTGGAGTAGCCATGGGTCTACAGTCCTCCATATTGAATCTCTTCAAGATTTCTGTAGCATATCTCCCTTGCCCAAGGAAGATCTCCCCCTTTTACTGCCAAACTTCCACCCCAGGAAATAATGCATTCATCCCAAATCCTTCATGTCGAATTTCGTGGCTAGATTCTTCTTGCAATCACCTATGAGCATGGATGATACTGTCAGGAAGAGATCATCCACATATAATACTAAGATCAGAGCCACGGATTTCTGTTTCCTGTTGCACCAGGAGGTCATTCCTGATCCAATGTTGAAACAGTACCTAGAGGTACTTTTCCGACCCACTAAACTTCCTGCCCGATCTGCATTAGTAAACCCAGTCAATCTGATATCCTTACCCCTGTTGTACAAGAGTCCATAATCAATTGTTCCCTGTAAATACCTGAGAACATGTTTGGTTGCTGCCCAGTGCGCCCTCTTCGGCTCCACCATGAACTGACTGAGGGTGTTGACAACGTAGCAAATGTCTGGCCTCGTATTACCAAGATACATCAGGGACCCTATGAGTTGCCTCTATAAGGTGGGATCAACATCTTTGTCTTCCGATGCATTAATCTTCTTCCAGTTGGTTATCATTGGAGTAGCCATGGGTCTACAGTCCTCCATGCTACATCTCTTCAGGATTTTGTAGCATATCTCCCTTGCCCAAGGAAGATCTCCCCCTTTTGCTGCCAAACTTCCAACCCTAGGAAATAATGCATTTGTCCCAAATCTTTCATGTCGAATTCCGTGGCTAGATTCTTCTTGCAATCCCCTACGAGCCTGGATGACCCTGTCAGGAAGAGATCATCCACATATAATACTAAGATTAGAGGCTCATTCTCTACAACTAGATAGTAGAGATTTGGATTTGCGTCACTCTTGACAAATCCCATTTTCTACAAGTAGCCATCGATTTGCCCATACCATGCTCTAGGAACCTATTTCAGCCCATACAAGGCTTTCCTCAATCTGCATACATGAGACTTCTTCTCATGTGTCTCAAAGCCCTTTCATTATTCAATGTATACCTTTTCTTCTATCATACCATTCAAAAATGTCGTTTTGGCATCCATCTGATGAATCTCCCACCCCATCTGTGCTGCAAGAAATATCACGGTTCTAATAGATGTATACCTGGCTATCGGGGCAAAGGTCTCTTTGTAGTCAATTCCTTCCTTCTGAGCAAGCCACAAACCTGACTTTGTATTTCTCAACACTGTCATCTACAGTGTATTTAATCTTGTAGATCCATCTCGAACCTACCACTGATCTGTCTTGAGGCCTTGGCACTACCTCCCAGACATCGTTCACCATTATGGAGTTGTACTACTCTACCATCGCATCTAGCCAAACCCAATGTTGAGCTGCCTCCTGAAAACTGGCAGGCTCCCCATCCTGGGCCACTAATGCATGATATCTATCTGGTTGTTTTTGCTCCCTCTTATTGTTCCTTGGCGCACCATTGAAGTCCTTTGCATCTCGCAGAATCTGACGAAGTTCCCTGCTCGTTCTTCCTCTGCCAACAGGTGCTTCTGTTAGCTCCTCCTCATCCTAAGATTTTTCTTGATCCGAGGAAGAATTCTTTACTTCCGTTGGTTGAAGAGGTTTGACCAACGGCTCCTCTTTTGATTGCTCCTCGGAAGGCATTTCTCGAGATTTTCTAAAAGCCCTGCCTTCCATGAACTTCACATCTCGTCAAACTACTACCTTCCTGCTCCCCGGAAGATAGATTCTGTATGCCTTAGCGTTTTCGTTATATTCCACTAGATATCCTTTCTCTGCAGTTTGATCCAGCTTCTTCCTCTTTTCCTCGGGTACGCGGCAATATGTTAAGCTCCCAAATATCCTGAAATGACTGACTTCATGCGTCTTCCCTGTAAAAACTTTCTCTGGAGTAATCTTGCCCAATGCCCAATGACGAGTCCTGTTCTGAACATAGACAATTATGTTGCATGCTTTTGCCCACAGGAATTTGGCATATCCTAATCATACATCATGGCCCTAGCTACTTCTACAATAGTCCTGTTCTTCCTTTTTGCTACTCCATTCTGCTCCGGATTGTAAGGAGTTGTCCACTCTCTTCTGATGCCCTGATGCCCTCCTTAGCGCAAAAAATCAGTGAAGTCATTATTGACATACTCTCCACCATTATCTGAGTGCAAAACTTTTATTTTCTTCCTAGTCAAATTCTCCACCAGAGCCTTGAATTCTTTGAATCGACAGAAAGCCTCGTCCTTGGTTTTCATAAAATAAATCCAAGTTTTCCTTGAGTGGTCGTCAATGAAAGTAAGGAAGTGCTCGCACCACTAAGAGCTTTAGTGGACATAGGTCCGCAAATATCTGAGTGTATCAATCCTAGTACACTCTCAACCATGTTCTTACTTCTAGGAAATGTTGCTTTAGTATACCTTCCCAGAGCACATCCTCTGCATACATCATCTTGTTATGTACTAAGATCTGGAACTCCTGTTACAGTGGTTTTTCAAGTCTTTGAATGGTGAACGCTTTAATTGATTAATTAACAATCTCCTAGAACATGTTGAGTCCAACAAGCCTTCCTTGTTATCTTCCTTAGGGTCCACGCCCCTTGGCTTTAGCTAGGAGAGAGCCTAGATGGAAAGAATTGGGATTAGGTGACAGCCCCAATTATGAGCTTTGCCACCAACGCCACAACTAGTGGGGTTGAGGATTTTTCCCACATTAACTTAGGTGTGTAAGCAAGGCAGCAATACATGATAAGTTTAATTATTTCCATTTTGAGATATCAGGTAGATTGAGTCATATTTTTGTGCTTTCCCTTTCCATTAAGTCAAACTTCAATTTCACCTTGTGAAATTTTTAGGTTTATTTCCCGGTATTTACTTTCACATTATGTCAGGTTTATTTGGGAAGTAGTTCTAGGTTATTACGGTTATTTTTTCAGAATAGTGGTTTTTCAAGTTATGTCAGAAAATAAAGTCGTCACAAGAAAGTCTTAGATGTCCTATTCTGAGATGTCTTCATGCAGTTACTGTTACAATAGCTTTGTTGGGGATCAAAAACTTTTATCTTTAACCTGTCTTGTTGGCCTTGACTAGAAGTCCAAGTCAGGTGAGTCAAATCATCACTGACAATTAGTGCCATGAAGTTCCACCATATCTAATCTCTTATCTATGTTCTACATGCATGTGCTTCATGTTAGTAGAAGGATTTTGTTGAAAATTGGGGCAGCTATGGGATAAATTTCCTCATAGGAACCCATCCACCCCAAAAGAAGCCCATCTCGCCCCAAAAGAGAATTCAAATTGGATAAAGAAATATTATTATTGATATATTTGGCAGTCCTCTCATTATTAATTAATATGACAAATTATTTGGGCAAATAATTTGGCAAAATACGTTTAAAAGAATTTTTATTAATATGAAGTGGTCTAAATGGTGAGAAATTCAAGTTGGCTTGGCTCAAGGAATGTCCTAGAAAGGGCTAATCGTTGCACACCAAGTCTATTTAAATAAAAGAGATTTGTCACTTGAAAAACATCACAAGAGGAGCATCCCATCGATGGAAAATAATTTCTGAGGTAGTCACAATCACTAGAAACCCTACCCGAGCTTGACAAGGAGTCTTCTATTGGTCTTTTTCTGTGTTTCGTTTTGGACATGTGATGCCCAAGTTTCAATGGAGCATTCTAGGCATTAGATGCATGCACAGGCCGCTGATATATATCTCTGAATTCAGGAAGGCCGAGCTTCTGTTCTGCTTGAACAAGAGGTCATATGCATGGAGAAAAAGGGGCCGAGAGCCTTGGAAAGACAGCGCAAGAGGATCAGCCTTAACGAGAAAGGATAGCGCAGGTTTTGAGGCCTTGATCTGAGGTGGACGTGGCCTGTTATGGTGCCCTAATCAGGGCCAACATTTTTGTGTATACAACAGGAGGGCCGAGCCCTAATTGTGTTCAGATCTGAAGTCAAATGAGGGTCGAGATTCCTTGTTAAATAATGTTGGATTGAGAACAGACCTTTCGCGTTACAAGAAGCCCTAACCAGAGCCGAATTCTCAAAGACAAAATCAAGTTTTATGAGCAGAAGCTGACCTCCTCAAAGGTATGTAATTCTATGATTTGTAAGGTAAGCTAAGTTCTGGATGGACAGTTTGTATTGGGCAAGTAGAGAGAGCCCTTGATCAAAGGAGTGTTAAGTAAAGAAATTACAATGTGTGGGCAACTATCTTCAGTGTAACAATTGTGGTTATGACAGTGTTGTATGATAGTAACTCATGTGCTAGTGACAGTGAAGCATAGCAGTAAAATCTTGTGAACATATGACAGTGATATCTTCAGTCTGATGTATGGCATGTCAGTTATATATATGCAGTAATGAATGGACAGAGATTCAGTGATGATTGATCAGGGATCCTAGTGTTTAATAATGTTCTTACTACAGTGGTATTTGGGTTTATGACTGTATGGAATGACAGTGGTACTTGAGTTTATGAATGTGATGAATGGAAGTAGCATTTGGGCTTATGACACTGATGTGTGACAATGCCTTATATGACAGTGATGATTGGCAGTGTCCTTGTATGGCAGTCCTTATATGATAGTAATGATTGGCAGTGTCCTAGTATGGCACGTTCCTTTATGACAGTATGGCAGTGATACTTATGATGACTACATAATGGTGTTGTCTATGACCATGATGTATATGATAGTGATGTTTATGACAATGTTGACAGGCTTTGTGTATATGTTCTTGAATGGAATGCTTGCTGCTACCTTTATGAGGATCTAGTATGATCCAGGATTGGCCCTAGGTGGCCTAATGTGATTGATGATGAAAGACTTACGTCTCATGATATTTGTACATTGTATCTCAACTGAACATTTGATGAATATCTAAGAAGAAGAATTTGGTTAGGTTTACCCCCTTGTGGGGTTTTGCGTTGGTCTCTGACCTAAATCCTAGTGTCCCTATTGTGTATGTTTTTCTTTTTTTGTACTGTTCCACTACATTGTTGATATTATTGTTCTCTCTACATAACTGCTAATGATGATATGATGTTATGGGGTGAATGAAATGTAAAAATGTTGAAAAAGTTTAGAAATGCAATATCTACAGCAGAGAACAAACTAGCCGTAAAAATTAACAGATTTCTCTAAAAAAGTTAGAAAACATAGAAAATACCAGTGTTCCACGGGGACTTGCCCCCCCCCTAGGGGTCTAGTTTCCTCGCTCCCCCGCGCTCCGGGGACTTGGGGACAAGTAGGGGACGTTTCCCCATGCTCCCAAAATGGAGGAAACTCAGGGGGACGTGCCAAGGAAACGTTTCCCTTCCCTGAGGGGACGTTTCCCCACGCTCCCAAAAAAATGGCCTTGCTTATAGTTTATGATTTAATAGACCTAAAGTGGTACAAAGCTACTCATGTTCTGTATGGGGATAACGTCTTGTGCTGTCTTTTGGTTTCAACAAGCGTTATTTTAGAGGGTCAATATCATGGAAATTTGCTGGACCATATAGCACGTACATGAATTTTCCCTTTTAAAACTTCTCCTTTTTTTCTCAAGTGATGGTTGGATTACAGTGGGGAGATAACTGGAGTGACAGGCAAAGAATATGAGACATTCAGTTTGTGTTTTTAATTTGCATGACATTTGACATACAAACTATGGAAGCAGCACCTATGTCATATGGGAAATAATTGGGTGGACTATAGACTAACATGTGTTTACTGCAAGCATGACAAAATAGTAAAATACTATGGGCAGCAAGAAATCTCAGGAACTGTCATTATATATGAATTTATACAGTTACAAAATTCACACAGAGCACAGTTACTCAGCTTGAATTCTCAGGTCTGAAAATTATTTTCACCCCTAAAATACACTGCTAGTTTGAAGTTTGAATTGCATGGCATTGCTCTAATACGGTAGACAAATTATCCATGCCATCGTTGGTCACCCAAGTTGGTTCGCAGATGGTCATCCTGCAGTCAATGTCATTTGATAGTAAACTGTCAGAAACTCTTTCATGTGATCTTCTCATCTCTCCTGGAACTAAAACTCTTCTTTCAGCATATGGTGTATTGTCTATATTATATATAATATAACAAACTTTCTAGCTGTTGGATCCAATACAGCTGGACAACCCATTGTAGTTGCCCCTTCTACTGCCAATGCAATGTTCTTGATCTGTTCATTTACCTTTTCACAGAATTCAATGGCTACCTTATCAAGCTGAAGCTCTCCCTCTGTCTGACCAAAATCTAAATTAGAATTTGACCAAGCTGAATTAGAATTTTAAATTTATTATTTTATATGATATTATAAATTTGGATAATGTCAAATGATATTCATATCAATGATCATGCTTTGCAGCTTTTCAATTCAAACCAAACTGTCATAGTGGACTCAATTAATAAATTATATTTTATATTTATAAATTTTTAAGACCCTGACGCTCCCCCACGTTTCCTAAAAATTGTTAGGGAGCTTTTGCATAGGCCGCTCCCGCGCTCCCTCGCTCCCTCGTCCCCTCGTCCCGGAACCTTGGTGGAACATTGGCTCAGAGTAACAAGTAGATCATCCACATATAACAGTATGCTAACTGGTTCACCCTTGTCCACTTTGATATGGAGGTTAGGGTTTGCGGTACTCTTGACAAATTCAAGTCTCAGTAAGTATGCATCCATTCTAGCATACCATGCCCTAGCTGCTTGCTTTAAGCTGTATAGGGCCTTCTTCAATTCTGCAAACATCTGTCTCCCTCCAATTGACTTCAATTCCTTGAGGTTGTTCAATGTAAAACTCTTCATGAATATTCCCATTCAGAAATGTTGTTTTAACATCCATTTGATGGATGTTCCATCCCATAGTAGTAGCCAAATAATCAAGTGATCTAATTGTTGTATATCTAGCTGTAGGAGTAAAGGTTTCTTCATAATCGATTCCTTCTTTCTATGAGAAGCTTCTAGCTACAAATATGGCTTTGTACTTATCATTGCTCCCATCCACAACATGCTTTATCTTAAATATCCATTTAGAAGTGACTATGGATTTGTCACTTGGTCTAGGAACAATTTCCCAGACATCTTTCTTCATAATTGACTGGTATTCCTCCTGCATTGCATTCCTCCACTCTTGATGTTTAGCTGCATATTCATAGGAGGAAGGTTCAACTTCTATGAGCTTTGTCATGTAAGCTGCATAACCAGAATACCTCTTAGGTCTCTTACTTTCTCTAAAGGTCCATTTTGTTGTGTGTCCTTCTGCTTCTCATAGAGTAGTTCTCAATCAAGCAGGCCTTTTTCGATTTTTAGGAACGATTATTTGTTGCACAGGCTCATTGGGACTTTCAACATCCTCTTGTGTTAAGGTGGGATCTTGACCATCATTGTCTTTCGAGATATCCTCAAAGATGGGTATCTCTTCTTCATTAGAATCGATATCTCTAAAGACAATGATGGTCAAGATCCCACCTTAACTGGGCTGACTTTGTCTTGGAGGAATAAATGGCTTTTCTTAACTTAAAATAAATATTTTTCTTGGTTACAATGAGTCCAAATGAGACTAAAATACATGGCATAGTTTTTTCCTTGACCAAGAAAGACCTAGAAAGACCTAGAAGCATGAAGAACATGCTTTTGACCTAGACTAGAGCATGAAACCCATGCTTTAAATAAATAAAATTTATTTTTCTTTCTTTATATACAAAATATACGTTGTCACGATTACAAAGGTCATTATGATGACCAAACCTAGTTACAATTTCCAACAAATGATTGCAAAGATTAAATGGTGAAAGTCTGTCCTTGAATGTGGGATAGGACAGTATTTTACAAGGCTAATTATACAGTGGTTTGGAAGGGGTAAACCACTGTGAGAAGGCTGACTGGTTAGGGTTGTCATACAGTGATTTGAAGGAAGGCAAACCACTGTGAGAAAGCTATTGGTTGAGCCTATGTACAGTGATTTTGGAGCAGCATAGTAGATTGTTTGAGCTGATGCATGCAAGGCTTTTGGAGCAGCATAAGACCCTTGTGAGCAGCTGATGTGTAGAGGTATTGGAAAAACAGTAACTCTTTGAGTATAGGTGGCAAAGGACCTACCAAGTGTTCAAGACAAGTGGATTGAAAGGGCTGTAGTCAAGCGCTCTTCAGCAAGTAAGTCAAGTTTGTTCTTGTTCTTGGGCAGATTGATAGTCAAATGTTGTTGACTTCAAGCCCATAGTTTTCCTTGTATCAGGGCTAACTGTAAGGGCCATGATCTCTGGTATGGGAGCCCTATGTTTGCTGTATTAAAGTTGTAATATAAACAAGTTTTTGGTCTGCAAAAATAGTGTACTCTGTTGATTCACTGCTGTTACATTTCTGCTGTGCAAAGTGCTTGGAGTTGTGTGTATTTCAGTGTGTTTGTGATCGTGTTTTAGACATAAACCTGATTCTGAAGTACTAGGGAAAAACCAACACTTGGGGTTTGACAGTTAACGTGATGCTGGCATGTTTGGAAGTTCCAAGGATTGGCTTGTAGAGCTTGATGGGATGCCTTGGTTGACCTTGGTAACAGTGTGGTTCAAGATGTATTGAAGAGTCCTTGCTTGGAATGAGTTGAAATGACTTGTTTTTTAGCTTGGGAAGAGCTAAACTATTGTACTTTATCTTCATATTGATGTGATTAGGAGTTGTACCTTTGTTGTCATAAAGTCTCTTACATCTGATTTTTTGATCTGGTTTCATGTGTTTTGTGCAAGTTCCATGGTTGTTTTGATATGCTGATTTATTGGGTTGATAAGGCTGGAATGTTAAGTAATTGGACATGCCTTAGATGAAACTTTAGATCTGAAGTGTGCTGCTATATTTCCACTATTAGTGAATATAATTTTAAGATCTGCGTACTTGATTAGATATGTCCTAAGTGCTGTTGTATTGATTTAATGTTGCAATATTTTGTTGTGTTTTTCTACTTGAGTTTGTCTAGGCTAGTGGTGGACAGATTTGAGATATTTGCAGGTGTCTTCCTGAATATTTCAGTTCTTCCCTAAAGCTGAAAGTTCTATGTTAATAAATATGTGACCTCATTGAAGTGAGGTGAAAATTTCAGATTGGCCAGATTTTTGAAATATCTACAATCGCTGCGTGTCCTTAGTGTTTCATTTTACCTATCCCTTCTTGATGCTGTTACATGTCTCATACTTGGGTGAGAAGTGTTGATCTCCACCTCTTCTTTACCCCAAACTTGGTATGTCCTATTTTGTATGTTTCTTTTTGTTAGAGTTTCTTTTCCCCTACCCCTTCCTGATGTGGTTATATGCCTCACATTGGAGTAAGAAGTGCTGCTTGGTCTCCACCTCCATTTTTACCACATATGTGGCATGCCCTCTTCCATTTCCATGGGTTCCTTCCAGGTTCATGACTCTTATCTTATCTTATGTGAACTAATTCTTTTGTGTGCCAACATCAGAACTTTCTACTCCATGGGATGTTTAATTTTAGGTTTTCTTGTACTATGTTTTCTTCTTTTGGATTGAAGTTGTCTCAATGATTTGCTGCTTTTTTTAAGCGTTTCTTTTCTATTTGTCTTTCTTGTAGCATTCTTCTTGTACGTTGATTTCCAATGCCTTTTTGTCTACTCGGCAACTTTCTTCTGCAAAGTTTTTAAAACACTTTTTGCATCACAGTTACATGAATTTTTCTTCTTTTAAGACCTCTTGGCTTATGGCTATTTTTTTCTTGTCTATTTTCATTTTTTATTTGTATAATACCAGCCCAGATCCATTTCAACTCCGGATCTACCAAGTGCCGAGAGGGATCAAATCTCTTCACACGCAATATTTATAATTATTAATTTTAGTTTCTTGTATTTGTATTTTTATATTTTATTAAATTTTTTAATTAAATTTTAATTGTTATGTAATTTGACTAAGTCAAAATGTTTACATAACATCACATAACATAACATAACCTTACAACATCTCTTCCATACTAGGATGGAGAGCGCCTCTCGACACAATCAACTTAGCCTTAAATTCTACTTGATAGAAAAGCTATTTTGAACTATCTCATATGGAATGCTTGTCTTTAATATGACCAAGATTGTTTCTATATTCTTTCCATGCGATTCCATCTATTTCTAATTATGGTTGGCTCTCATATCTCACATTTGTATAGCAACATTGAAGTTATGAGTGTTTGGAAGAAGGAGAGTATCAATATCCAATCCCAAATCTTTATTTTCTTGCATTTGTAATTTAGTAATAAAGTTGCCTTCCACTCACCTTGTAATCTTTCCCTTGTGCATGCCTCCCAATTTAACTTTTCACATGCCACTTTCTTTTTTGCTCCTTGATGATGGGTAACAAGTTCACTTGAAAATTGGGCACCAATAATAATTTGATGGAATGTAATCAAAAAATTGAATGGACAAATCTATCAACCACAAAAGCCCACACAATTCAATCCATACCTAGGTTTTATAATTTTGGGTGATTTCTAGGCATTACTTTTTTTAAGCTAAGTTGGTTCTAATTGGTTTCCTTTTATATTGAAAATAGTGCAAGCTTAATCTTGTATGTTGTACACATTGCTCTCCACTTCCAAACGAAAGTCCTCAATGTTGAGACTCATTGTTTAGATGTGGGTTGATCATGTTAGCAAAATGTCTAAAAATGTAATGATCTCAATTTTGAGGACCAGGTGTGTAATGTTCGCAAGTGTGTGTGTGTGATAGATAAGATAAGATAAATATGCTAATGCCCAACAAATGACCACAAAATTTGGTCAATGGGACTGCTGAGTACAATGATGTCAATACCAAGCATGAGTACTAAGCAGTCATCTATATAAAGAATAAGACAAAGTAAAAACATGACGTTTATATGTGAAAGCAAGAGAAAAATGTGAGAAAACCCTTGGATCCAAGTGTGGGCTGTTGCAACGAGAGGGAGATATGCAAAACAAAAGGATCTAGGGATTGGGTCATGATCCACTAAGTCTACTAACCCTAACATTCAATGTCGAATGAAGAAAACTCAAGATAAGACGATGCCCAAAAGAAGAGTTTGTGAAAGGACTGGACCTCTTGTACGATCATTTGGTTGTTGTAACTTGCCGTTGATGTGTGGGCAATCTGCTCTGCTTGGTGATAAGGGATCTAGTTTGGCAACATCTTAGAGGTCTTTGGGGAAGTAGAATGGTCCCTTTGGTCTGTATTGATTTGAAGCTAGAAGTAATGCTATCATTAGCATGTCTCTTAGTGCCCCTATTTGATGGGAGCACCATAAAGAAGGAGGTGATCCACTGCAGAGGATCTAGCCTAGGAGGAGGCGAGAGAGTGTGGGTAAGA
Organism: Pinus taeda; assembly: GCA_000404065.3. NCBI lineage: Eukaryota > Viridiplantae > Streptophyta > Pinopsida > Pinales > Pinaceae > Pinus > Pinus taeda. The sequence continues at coordinate 172,236 of APFE031312381.1, read as the reverse complement.
AGCCTGAGGGCCTCCTGCATGGAAGGAGCTAGACATCTCTGGTTTGAGTATTGGAAGAAATCGGAAAGAGTCTAGATGCCTTTGGACATGAAATGAAATTTCCCATGGATCTCATAATAAATGGGGCAACAAAAAATGAAGTGCTCCTCTGACTCTCTCTTAGAGATGGCATAGCTAGCAAATTTTGTTTGAACGATTTATTTGGTGGTTTGTCTAAATTCGTAGTTGATGAGAACCAACTTTGAATTGTCCTAAGGGAATCCAGAGGGTGTGCATCCAATGGCGAAGCGTGTAATGGGGACTGGAAATGAGTTCATTGCTCAAAATCAAGAAATGCTCAACATAGAAGGCCATCTTCAAACATAACCCGCCCTAAGGGTTAATCCAAGTAACCTATACATATTTCCTGTAATCGTTGTTCATCTCTTACTTGGTTGGTAAGAGGTGGTCCGGTGCACATAGGGAATAACTAAGTGGATGAAGCTAATCTAGTGTCATACCAACCCCAAGTAAGGAGATTCAAAACTCCGATATACTAGCATCAAGATTAAGCTGAAGGACTAGCTGATGAAGTGGACTCTAATGAATGGTAGGCCAAGTAGGCCAACAATAGTTAAATTGATTTTATTAAACAACCACAAGACCAATTGGTGCATGAGAAAAAAATGTTACACCTTTGCCAAGCAATCCTTCAACCATTACAAAGGAAAGAAAGGAAAAACTAATAAACCAAAAGAACAAAAGCTTGGTTCATTTCAATTAAATTACAATCTATGGGAGGAAAGATTTTAGCCCCTCTCATATGGAACTCATCTAGGTTACCCTTGTGGAGTGTGTTAATCTTCTTTGTTTGGTGGCTTCCAACACCTTGGTTCTGTGAAACATCATCCTTGCCACTGTCTTTGTAGTGTCTTCACTTGGTTGTTTTGAGATGCTTTTGTCCAAGTGGTTCTCTCAAGGGGTGACAACCTTTTAAATTGGTTATATGCTTCAAAATGAAAAAGGAAGTGTATCTTTGTGACCTCCCCTAATTTGTAGACTTCACTTATGCCAATTTAGCCTTATGGTCAAAGGTCTTGATTTGTTGATTTTGCATTTCCTTTCATTCCATTTCCTCCAATTACACACTTTAAATGATGTGAGCTTATTTAAGTTGGGCCAAAGCATGTCTCTCCTTCCATGGAATTTTAAGTTTGAGGTAGCTCTATGTCTTAATTTCTTCTTTGAGGTTTATATGTTTGACATAATATTGTTGTTTTCTTTTTATGGTGCTTTTCTCTACTATTTCCCTTCATATAGTTGCCCTGAATGTAGTATTTCTTCTATTTTTAATATGTGGGGCATTTTGTTATATCCCTAGTTTCCATCCATTTTCTCCATTCCAATTCCTAATTATTCTTTCTTCGTTGCATTGTTTCCCTTCTATTGATTAAGTATTCTCCTGTTTCCTATTCTTGTAGCCTTTTTCCTATATAGCAACAACCTCCTTATTACTTCTAGCTTTGAAGGCTAAAGCCTTGTTTCAACTAGCATGGTTTCACAAGATTTGGATGCTTTAATTCTCAAGAAAGAGGTCACAATGTGTTTTGGAATCATCTCTATTTTGTTCCATATAAGATACATTTGGACCCCAAACTTTTCAACCATACAAATACAATTGGTGAGATGAATGTTAGACTAAGGATCAAACTATTTTCTAGTCCCATATTTTAGTTGGCTTGCACCTATTCTATAAGAGGAATGTTCCCTTCCAACCCCCATTGTAGCATCTTTCTCAAACATTGTTCCCTACTGAGCTTTTTGTTGAACTCAATGCCCAAGTATTTGTAGCCCACTCTTGGAAGATTTTTTGGCTTGAAACCTCCATTGCAATTACACTAGCAAACTTGGCTGGCTCTAACTTGACTTTCTTAGATCAAAACTTGAATTCCTGGGTGCAATTTTTGGTCTCCAAGATTTATGCCCTTCTCTAGCTGATTATAACTTGATAAAAGCAATTCAACATCCATATTTCGGCTACCTCAGTACTAGAACAATTTGGTCCTCTTTCAATGATGCAAATCGACCCTCCAATTGCTACCAAAATTCAACCTCTATTCAAGGTAATTCATCCCTCCAAATATTGCTGCAATTTGACCTTCCTTTAATGGCAATTTGACCCTTCAGATGACGCTAGAATGCGGCCTCCCTTCTAAAGTGATTTCAACCCACCTCAAGGATGCACTTTGGCTTTAGAATTTAGCGCCTTCCTAATGATGCGAGTTGTGAAAATATTGTGTCACTGTACTCTTGTATATTGTTTTTCTTTGAACTTCCTTTCTCTGCTAAGTGCCATTGGAGAACTTGGATTGATTCTCCCTCTAGACTAGCTAGGGTGGATGTTTCACTATTGAAATTAATCACCAGCAACTAGGGGTGGATAGATCCACTAGCGAAATTGGGTTTTACACAAGGGTTTCCCCATACACAGGAAGCTACTCGAGCTCCAAGTTCAATTCTCAAATCATCAACTCATGTTTTCCTTGAGCTCCCTTCTTTCTTTTCAATAATCATTTCCTCCTCTTGGAATACCATGGGTCGTTGGAAATACCTTGGGTCACTTTATTTTAACCATCCTATTTAATTATTTAATATTATTAAAATGATTCCTTTTAACTATAATGTAATCCAACAATTAAACCAATTGATTCCCTTTTTCTCCGATTATAACCTACAAGAATAGGATAGGCTATTAAGTCAATCCCTTTTGCTATTGTTGTTTAGAAAGGGGTATTACTGTCCTTCGTTCCTGAAATTGCTTGTCCTCAAGCAACTGCAAGTTGGGATGTTGCAACGCATGTTCTCCATCCTATGTGGCATCTTCTATTGGCAATCCTTTCCTGGGAAATAGGTACTCCTTGATGTTTTTGCTCCTTAGTCTCTTCTCCCTAATATCCAAGATTTCCGGAGGAGTTAAAATCAGTTGCCCTTCTTCGTCCAATGAAGGTAATTCTATGGAAGTTGTGACCTGCTACCCTTGCACCTTTCTGAGGCACGCTACGCGAAACATATTGCGGCTCTTGCTCTCCTCAGGTAGTTCTAGCTCGTAAGCCACCTCTACAATCTTCTATATGACTCCATAGGATCCATAAAATCGAGGCTTCAACTTTTCTACTTCGCTCCTCTTTAGAGAGGATTGCCTGTATGGTTGTAAGTGATGGTAAACTAAATCCCCCTCCTGGAAACTGCACTTGATCCTGTTATGGTTTGTGTACATCTTCTGCTGATTCTGTGCACTTTGCAAGTTTTCTTTAAGGATTTTGAGTATGTCCTGGCTTTCTTGCAACTAACCCTTGGCCTTTGGTGCCTTGCTGTCCCCGAAAGCCATCTCAATAAATGGAGCGTCATACCCATATAGTGCTTGGAATGTTGTCATATTGTTGGACATATGATAAGTAGTGTTGCAACAGTACTCCTTCAAGTGCAACCACTAGATCCATGTCTTTTGTTGCCCTGCCACATACTTCTGCAAATGACCTTCCACCCGTTTGTTTACGATTTTTGTTTGGCCATCTGTCTGTGGATGATGACTAGTGCTCGAGGTCAATTTTTTCCTTGCCAATATAAACAATTATTTCTAGAAGGCGTTGAGAAATCGACTATTCCTATCCCCGACAATATGTCTGGGTAGTCCATGTAGCCTAAAATTCTCCTTGAAAATTAATTTTGCTACTTGTCTTGTTGTGTAGTCTGATGGGATGCCCATGAAGTGCACAAACTTAGTCAATTGGTCAACTACCACCAGGATGCAATCTCTGCCTTATGCTATTGGAAGCCCTATAATGAAGTCCATGGAAATACTCTGCCATTTTTGATCTTTGATGGGTAATGGCTGTAACAATCTTGTGGGATGATTATGTGTTAAATTTGGCAACTAGGGCCAAACTCCACATTGGACAACTCATATGATGCAGCTGATAGTTTTATTGGATTCCTCTTTCTGAGAGGTGTAGGATTGATCTAAAGATCTTCTCATTCTGACGTACAAATGGAATTATGAATTTATATTGTTTGTGGACAAATTGTCAAGGTCGACCAACAATCTAATGTAGGCTCGAAAGCCCAAAAGACACGTTTATTCATCCTCAATGTTGCATATAAATAGGAGCCTCTTCCTCATTTGCTCACTCATCTTCTCACACATCTCTCTCTCCTCATCTGATTGGGTATGGATTTCTGGGCACCCTCTCTCTCCACACGTGTGAAGAAGAAGACTGTAATTTTCTGTTTGGGCTTTGATCGAATTGCAGGAGGGTTTGACCAGAGTTGACCGGGCAGTTGTTGACTTGATTTGACTGTGTTTTTCTTTAGGATATTTCTGTTTGGGCAAACTGCATTTATGGGCACAGAAATCAAGGCAATCCAAGCTGTTTGACCAGCCTTGACTGCAGGAGGGTTTGACTGCAGGTTTGACTCTGCGTTGACTGAGTTTGAGTGAGTTTTTCGAGAATTCTTTGGGCTGATTCAGATGACTGTTGGAGGGCCAAGTTGACTGGCTTTGACCGAGCTGTTTTGGAGGATAAATTCTACCCCGTTGACCAGCGTTGACTTTCTGGTTAGGGCTTCCTGTGGCTGCGGTTTGTCTGGACAGATTTGACTTTCATTGGGCAAGTGAATTTCGCATATTGTACTCTCTCTCTGTGCCGAACTTTTGAAGAAAAGAAGACTTGATAAAAGGGTTTCCCCACATTGGGGTTTTTTTCCTTGGTATCCACTAAATATTGTCTTCTTGTCTCGACTTGTCTTCTACTGTTTTTATTTATGTTCTTTCTGCATTTACTGTCATGTCCATGTGATTGCTAATCTGGAAATTGATATTGGGCTAATAAGAAAATTGAAGTAAATTGCTCTTAAGCATAGAACATATCATTGTTAACTAAAATTAACATGGTATCGGAGCTGAGGTGAAGACAAAGCCCGAGCAAGAGTGAAAGTGCAACCACTGAGAAGAGCAATTATCAAGAATTGTTGGACAAGGACAAGAGTCAATGGCCTCCGCATCTTACTTCAAGCCCGATGACAAGCTCCCACTGGAAGGATGCCCCAACGCCCTGTTTTTATCAGCGGTCAACTGAATGGATGCCCCAACATCCAAGTTAGCCACAACTCACCCTAGCACCACCCTACCACCCTGAAGTGTTTACAAGCCACAACCTATAGGTGACTTCATTCACTTGCCTAGCACCACCCTACCACCCTATAAAGACAAAAATTAAAAACAAAAGTGTGGACTCCCGTACTAGGGACAATGATCCACGTTACAATGATTTCCAATGATTATTCTTTGACAACAAAAATAAGATGTAAACCCAAGTCCCAACAACCAAGAACTCTTGACTCAAACGAAATGTCCTCTTCAACTCTGGGCAGTGTTACTGACTTTCCAAATTACAATGATGTACAAGACTTGACTTTAATTTACAAAAGGACTCTCTTGTCAAGAGATAGAAGACTTAATACTGCTGGTACTGCAGAAGAGATGATGGACTGCTTCTTCAAGGTTCAACTGCTTGAGGTTCTTTAACTTGTCCTTTAACGATGCTTCCCTTCTTTGATGATGAATTGCTCTTAATGATCTTAAATGGTCATAAGGGTGGCCAATTTTTTTAGAGCAATTTCCTAATAATCTTTCATTAGGAGCACACCCGTTGAGGGGATAATGGGTCTCCTTTTATAGAGCAAGGAGGGGCTTCATAGTATGAACGTTAGAGAACTTTATGAGGTAGAAGTTAGGGAGGCATGTTAGGAATTTAAGATATTAAAAATTTATTTTAAATGTGCCATGTAATCCAAAGGTTTCATAATTTAATAATTTAGTGATTATTAATAAATATCCTTAATTTAATTATTTACTACCCCTTATTAATATTTGTCTAGAAATATTTTCAATTCCACTAAAATTTTGAAATCAATGATTGGCTTAGTGCATATGGTCCTGACTCCTACCTAAATTGTGAAGTCAGTGATTGGTTTATTGTCTTTGGTTCTTGAAGTTATGTAACTTATACATGGTGAGGTTACGGTGATAAACAACGTCATAGATTGACAATCGTAGGAGGTGTCATGTCACTACCCCCTGGGGTTCTAGCCCACAATACTGGGTTTTCAATTTCAAACTCAATTTTCTCTCAAACCAGAGGGAACCACGGGGTGTACCATATGTCAACAGAAACATCTCATCGAGGAGAATCTATCTAGAATTATCAAACATGAGATTCCATGAATTGCCATGTCAAATTTGCCGACAAAAATCGGGGTGGCTTTTGGTACTACTTGGGTTGACATCAATGACAACCACTTATCAACAGAATTATCACATATAGAGTGCTTATCTTTATAGAAGTGATCTGAAATGGATCTTAACCAATGAATAGGTGAAACTCAATGCTCGCAAGCCAAGTCAATAGTTAAAGAAGGTTAAGCAAGCAATGTAAAACAATGTAATTGTAATAGGATGAATGAAGCAAAAATGAATGTGAGAGAAAAAAAATTAATTGAAAAGAAAAAACTAGGAGAGAAGTCTGAGGAATTGGAAGTGAAGTGACATGGCTGTTGGCCTTTCCCCTATCCCCAGCTCTCCCTATTTTCTCCCTCTCTCATTCTCAAGCAGCATTTTTTTTGGCCAAGAAGATCTCTCATTCTCAAGCAGCATTTTTTATTTTATCCAAGAAGAGGAGGATGAATGGCATTGTATCCAAAGATTGCTGAATGAATCACTATGCCCCATTCAAAGCTGGTTTTTGGGTTTCTTGGGTAAAATTCTTGTGTTCATTTATTGATTGTTGTGTTAAATGCTGTTCTTTTTTATGCTAAATGGATACCTGGTGATTCAATGATGTCTGAATGTTCTCTCTGTTGCAAATGAAGAACTTCAACTGCTTCAGAATGTCTCCTGTCCACTTCCCTTCAAAGTCTAAGACCTGTGGCTATCAAAACTTGTCTGTTCTTAGCTAAGTTTCCATTTTGAGTGCTCGATTTTAGAAATTCAGATTTGCTAAGTTGACTTTCCTCTTTCTTGGGTTGTTTTCTCTCTCCCTTCAGACCATTGAGCATTCCCACAACTGAGTGCACTGTAATTCTTTCTTCCCTGGTTGACTGCTGAATCCTGATCAGGTTGGGTCAAATTATCTTTGGCTTTGGTCGAATTCATTATTGCTAGGGCGTTTTCTGCCTCCCATACTCCATACGGTTGCTTGTTTGCATTGGAAAGACAGTATGTGGCTGTATGGACCACACACAGCACTGAGACACTCTTCCTCTCTCCCTGAGCATTTAAATTAGTTGTTGGGCGTTTAACATTGCATGGTCAAATTTTCCCTTAAGCTAGTTGACTTCCATTGCTTGGGTCAATTGCTCTCTTGCACGGGCCGGTTCCATCATTTATGGCAACACATTAAAGCTGTTTGGCATTTCCATGAGCTGTATAAACCTTTGGAGGTCTGCACATAGCATTGACACACTATATGCATCTCTATTGGGCTACATGCTGTCCTGGTGGTTTGAGTGGATCACCTTATTGATCTGTTGATTGAATGAGTTGAATAGCAGATGCCATAACTGTCATATCAGCAAAACAAACGCGGGACAGACCATTGTTAATGCAATGTTTACCTAGTCAACTTGTTGGCATTTGATGCTCTTGTCTCAGTCTATCATTTATTGCAGCAAATCCACCACAGGAATCAGGACTCCGTGATTCTAGTCAGTTCACAGATGGAAGAGCACAAAATAGGAAGGGAAAGGCTGCTTATCTGTGAGTCCATGCTTCACATGCGTTATGTACAGCTATAACCAACTGCAACCCTAAGCTTTGATTAGTGCAATGCACATGAAGGTTTAATTGAACTATCATTAAATTCTCAATATTATGAGAACCACCTTCAAAATCCTCATGTGCCTTTGAGTGAGATGGGAACTAGGTAAGCTGGATCTACTGAATTTTGAAGCTTTGGAACTGGCTGTGGCTCTCGATCTTCATTTCGAACTGCTGCAGCCATTGATGCTGGGGTGCTACTGAAATCATTGTATCTAAAGTCTTCGGATATACCTCTTTCAACTTTTGGAGATACGATAGAAAGTGTATACAAAGCCTATTGATTAAGATGGTAAATCCTATCTAGAAACCTGGGCGTATGGGGTAATAGAGAGTGAAAACAGGGCTTTGTCAAAGTGGTAAATCCTATCGATGAACTTGGCCTTGCGAGTGCTTAATTGACCATTGAACTTATCAAACAACTGGTGAATTCACTAGTTCAAACCTGGCGTATGGGACGATAATGTCTACTCTATAATTGACCTACTAGGATGGTCAATTCGCTCTAGAAACCTGGCGTTACCTAGCTATCAATGAGAGGGAAAATTCGTTCTAGAAACATAGCCTCAATAAAGAAGAAGAGTAGGCAAGGAAAAAACCTCTCCTTTTAGTCGAGCCCTCTCCTTATTAGTTCTTCTCGTTACTCTCTTTTGGGGCCCCTACCCCAAAAGAGAGTTGGTCGTTTCCTCCCACGTTCCTCTCCTTGTCAGTGGAGTCACTAACGTACCTCTCCCATAGGTCGAGAGTTCGACAAGCCCACGATGACGGCGTTAGCAGTCGAGCCCCTGTCGGACCTTATGGTCGAGCCTGCTGTAGCATCCTTATGGTGTATCAGCCCTTCAATCTCTCTAGGTGGTCTTGATTTCAAGGTAAGACTATAGATGCTCCCAAAGCTGTTGAGTTGTTCTTTAAACATGTATGGTGTCATTTTGCTTACCACTCACTATTACTTCGTATCGTGACAAGCCAGAGAGGGTCTATTATAGCAGCTCGTGAAACACCAACATCATTATGTGGTGTAATAATTGGGCTGCAAGTGTTGCTTGCTTCTTGGTGAAATTTTAGAGAGTACAACTTTCATACGTAATGGCATGAAGAGAGCTTTAAGTCCCTATGAGTTTACCAGTTCTTTTCATATAGGCGATTTAGATGTTTTCTATAGTGTGACAGATAAGTATTCAATGCTTCTTTAGAAAAACTATTCACATTTCATCCACAAAGTGAAAGGTGGATTGTAGGTTGCACTCATGAGTGTTAAGAACCAGAAAACACAGTTCTTCCATCATCTTGTTGCAGTCAAGTGACCTTAGAGCCAACATCCCCGTGGAGCAATTCCTTGACACCAAAGGCCCAATTAGTTGAATCATTCTTTTGTATCTCAGGAGGAGGAACAAGAAGAAAAATTGCATTTCAATTTGGATTGAACACAAGCTAAAATACATAGACCTGGTTGTCATATTGGACAACATGCCACATAGAGTTTTTAGGCACAAATTGGTTGCAAAGCCTTGATTTTATTGCCTGATTGTTGTTACTTTTCAGGTGGTTGTATTGTGTGTAGGCTGCATTGAGAGAATGCCTCACCAGCTAGGACAAGAAGAGAGGACCTTGTACAGGGCATAGGATAGAGGCCTAGTGGTCTGTCTAAGAACGGAGCACTCTTACTAAGACTGAGACAGAGCAGAAAGTAAATTCCACATAGTATTTGTGTTGGTGAAGCAAATGGGCTATAAGTCGCTCATTTCCAGATCAGATGGTGTTAGAGCAGTTGCATCCTTGACCTTAACAGCTGCCATAACTTTGAACAAAACATTGTAGACCTCAACGTGGGTAACTCAAGCAAAGGGAAGTTGGAAGACATAAGGGTCAGCAATGCTCAGCTTCAAGAAGAAAATGAGCGCTTGAAGGAGCAAGTCTAGATGTTGAACAAGAAGGTGGCAGAAATGGAGCAGAACCTTGAGACCTCTACCAAATGGTTTTTTTTTTAGTACGATGGTGGAATCGACAACTTGTCTGTGTTCGTACTTGCTTGACACGGGGTCAATTCCAACCACTACCACTATAACCTTTAGGCATACCATCGTGGACCATCATTAGGCACACAGGGCTAATTGGGTGTTTGAACCAGCAACGTTGCAAGGAGTGCCTTAACAGTACACTCGATTGCCAATTGATATACACCTTGGGGTAAGACCTCTTAACCTTGCCAAGTCTTTCGCTGCAGTTAAGACATTGGGACAAGCAAAGAATGCACCTTTTACACGTTGGTGAGAAGTTCAAACTGTTGGATAGCTGGTAGGAAGATAGATTCACAGGGATGATGGTATAGCTGCAACAAGAGTTGGAGAAGAAGGCAACCACGACAAAGCTCCAAGTAGTTGTCAAAGTAGCATCGAGAAGCAAGGCCACTATCCATTGCCACTACTTCAGCCAACACCATGATGGAGAAGACCACTTTGGTAAGCTCACCTTCCTTGGACTTCTCAAGAACATTTATGTGATTTTGAAAAGCATACTAGAGATATTGGTTCCAAGCTCCTAGGGAAGATGGGCTATGATGGACAAGGGTTAGGTAAAGAGAAGACAAGGCATCTTGAGCTCCATTGTAGCTACACTATGGGTCAAACATGAAGGCTTAGGCTTCAATGGCACAAGTGTAAAGCCCATGACCATGAAACCTAAGAAAAGTTTTATGAAGGCTGTAGACATGTTAGATTTGGTCTTCTCATCACAAACGCCTACACTTGCACTCAAAGAAAGTAGCAAAAAGAAGAAAAATACTAGGAGGCTGTTGAAATATGTAACTAGGTTCATTCTTCATAATGACATATATAATCATGATTTTATGTATTTAATGAAAAAGAGAAAAATAAAATCATTATTGTTATTCTTGAGGCTTGGGTTTCATGCTCAAAGGAGATTTATTTTTAGGTCAAGCACCCATTGAGTGCTTCTAGGGCTTGTCATTGAGTCTACAAGTCAATTGAGTCATTGTCATGTATGAAAGACCCTTTTGGGCATGTTACATATTGTAAAGAAAATTTATTTGAGTCAAATGAAAGTCAAAAGGCCCTCCAAGACCTTGTCATGGTGCAAAGATCAAGTCGACCTACATGAAGGGACAAGACAACCTAAAGATAACAATTCATACCCCTCAAAAACCTATAAATAAGAAGGAACTCGACCTCATTTGAACACACTCTCAAGCAAGTTCGATCTCCACGAGATAGAAGTTGGAAAAGAACGAAAAAGGAGAAGAAGGGCAAGATCGAAGTTTTGGACTCTCTCTCTCTCGTGTTAGGGTTTCTACAGTTACCGGGCAAGACAAAATTCTGTAAATGCATTGAAGCTGGGAAGTTGCGTTGAAGCTATGAAGTTGCAGCTAGGTCGAAGTTGCAGAAGAATTTGTTGGGGATCAAAATTGCAGAAGTTGTTGGAAAGCAGGAAAGATTTGACTTGGTCTTGGAGGGTCTTGGTCAGGGGTCATAGGTCTTGAAATTCATCAATTGTAAGATTCTATAAGAGAATAATTCTTGTGGGTTTTCCTCTCAAGTGGAGAGGTTTTGGCCCTGGCTGATCGCCTATATCTTGTGTCCTTTTGTCTCACTGTTCTTTATGGTTTGGTAGTTGTTTGATGGAAATAACACAATAATAATTAAGGTGAAAAAGAATCTAATCAAGATAAGCAAATATACATCACAAGCAGTTATCAAAGTAAGAGAAATCATATAATTTAGCTATCCCTAGATTTCTCAACAGAGACCTGCCTCAAACAAGAGATTCCTTGTTTGTCATTGCTACAACAAGAGACACCATAACGTTGCCAATTGTTGATTCATAAAGGCATGCTCATTTTTTGGGAAGAAGGGTTATCTTGAGGCCTCTTGTTTGGAGAAGTAGGAAAAATGCCACAAGCTTGAATGTTTTTAAGGAAAGAAGGACAAGAAGACTTCTACCATAGAACAAGAAACTCAGAGGAATGGGAAAAAAGGGCTATCTAAAGCTCTCCATACCACAATACCAAGAACTTTTGCCACCACTACAAGTTGAGTGAACATTGTGAAGCAAAGTGTTGGTGGCTTCATCCAAATCTTCACCCCAAAAACTTCACAATTAGGAGAAGGGTGTGGACAATGAAGATTGTGGAGGATGAAGAGCTGCTTGCATCTCCAGTCCAAGAGGCAGAAGTTGTCTAAGAGAGATAGAAATATAGGAGGTGTGTATCACCAACAAGACGGACAACATATCGATGCCAATGACAACCACATTCCAATGGTTGTTTTTGACCTTGGATCAGAAGAAACCATTCTTTAAGATGTGCTAGAGTTTAGTCAATAGAGGTCAATGACCTTGGAGGAGTTCTTGCGAATGCCATGATGTGCTTGCAATCATGTGCAAGTATTGAAGAGTTGTTTCAATGCCATGAAGCAATTGATCCTAGCAAATGAAGGCAGCCACACTTCCCATGAGGAGTTGTTGCATGATGCCAATGTACTGGGATCATATTTAACGAGAATACCAACAATCTACTTGGCTTCATGACTATCTCTAAGATAGAAAAAGAGATGGTAATGAATGTTGGGTCCAAAGTTCAAATTTGGAGATTGCTAAGAGTTGAGAGTTAGTGAGCAAACTTCTACATTATGGAAACAAGCCGAAACTAGAGCTAGAGCCATAATCAAGGAGTAGAGCTAGAGCCAAAGCTATAGTCGGAGTTGTTGTCAAGAGCCAATGTCAAAGGCATGTTCTAGAGGAGTAGATAGAAAGCACATTGATCCAACTTGGTTTCCTTCAAGCTTTTGGAGACTAAATATCTTAGTGGGGAGTTGTGATTTGAAATGGACCCAAACCAATAAATGGGCAAGACTCAATGCTTGCAAGCCAATTCAACAATCAAAGAAGGTTAAGCAAGCTATGGAAAACAATGCAAATGTAATAAGATGAATGAGATAAAAGTTAATGAGAGAAAAATTAAATGAAAAAGGAAAAATAATAGGAGAGAAGGCTATGGAATGGGAAGTTAAGGGGGGCATGGTTGATGGCTTCCCCCCTACCCCTCAATTCTCCCCTTTCCTCATGCACTCTTATTCTCAAGGGGTATTTTTTTGTCCAAGAAGAGAAGGATGAATGGTGTTGTATCTAGAGATTGTTGAATGAATAATAAAGCCACATTGATCCAACTTGGTTTCCTTCAAGCTTTTGGAGACTAAACCTCTTAGTGGGGAGTTGTGATCTGAAATGGGCCCAAACCAATAAATGGGTAAGACTCAATGCCTGCAAGCCAATTCAAAATCAAAGAAGGTTAAGCAAGCTATGGAAAACAATGCAAATGTAATAAGATGAATGAGATAAAAGTTAATGTGAGAAAAATTAAATGAAAAGGAAAAATAATAGGAGAGAAGGCTATGGATTGGGAAGTTAAGGGGCATGGTTGGTTGCTTGCCCCCTACCCCTCAATTCTCCCAATTTCCTCATGCACTCTCATTCTCATGGGTTATTTTTTTGTCCAAGAGGAGGATGAATGGTGTTGTATCTAGAGATTGTTGAAAGAATCACTAAGTCACATTCGAAGTTGGTTTTCTTGGTTGGTTTTCTAGGGAAAAATCATAGTATCTAAAATTGGAATTGGTGATTGACCCGGTCCACCTATCAAACTAGTTTGTTTTTGAACCAGAACTGGAAAAAATAGATTGGTCAGATCTCAATGAAGTGGTCTTTAAAAAAATACATGAAATTATTAGTTTTTAATGAGAAAAAACTATTTTTAAGATTTAAAACCATGATCCCAAACCAATAGAGACAAAATATGCAAAGTTTGCTCAGCTATATACCATGTAAAGGTGAATATATCAAAATGGTATCGATTGCAATACATATCAACAACAAAATACATAATCAATGAGGCTCTAGATGGCCTTTAGAGTCCAAAAACAACTTTACAAGTTATGGGGAAATTGGTGTACTACAAGTCTACATATCAGTGATCAACATGATCACTCCTCATCATGATCAAACTCATCACCACTAGTAGACATGGGATCATCAATAGGAGCTACATAAACATCATTTGGGTTACAGTTTAAGGGCTCCTCAGACTCTGCAACCTAAATAGTAGTAGCAACATCAAAACTAGACATGAAAACTACAAATCATTGATCAACATGATTGCTCACCAAACTCATCATTGATTCAACACTAGTAGAAATGGGATCATCAACAAGGGCTACATAAACATCATCTAGCTCAAAGTCTTCAGATTTGGATTGCTCAACCTTATAATATGGTAGAAATTAAAAAAGTTTAACATGCCTAACCAATGATTTTGGTTTGAGTGAAGGGTTCATCTCCTAAACCTTATAATATGGTAGAAAAAGCTTAGCATGCCTAACCAATTATTTTCCTTTGAGTGAAGGGTACATTTTTGTTAAGGCCATGGTAGAGGAGTTCAACAATCAATGCCACCAACATCAACGAAGTTCAACAATCAATGCCAATCAACATCAAGGTATTTAAATGGCTTCATGCTCTTGATCAAATGCAAATCTCATACCGTCATGCATGACAAAATCAAATGGAAACGTTGCAATCCTCCAAATCTTGAAATCCCAAAAACCATTAAGTTTGTTGGATTTTGAGTGAGATCCAAAATTCTAGTTTCCCCACATGAAATCTAGTGAGGTCGAAACCATTATCAAACATCCTGAGTCATTTCATGGTAATGTTAAAAATTTAGGTAAAAGGATGATAATCAAAGATAAAAGAAATGTCACTTTTACTTTAAGAATTTAATATTACCATTGATTGCCAATATTGCTATGGTTGAGTTAGTTTTTTTGTTTAGGTTTAGGGTTTAATGGGGGTGTTGGTTTTATGGGCAAGAGGGGTGGTTTTGGAATGAAAACCACCCTAGGTTTCTGCCAAAACCACCTAGAAAACTACCATCCATGGTTTCGGACTCCCCCACAAATGTGAGATCTAACTGCGCTAGTAATGCCCCAACCGATTTATGATGAAACTAGATGGTTTATAGCCGAATTGACTGGTTGGTATCAAACCGGGATGTGCCTGCGCTCGAATTGGGTTCATTGGCTGGGTTGACCTCCGAGCATAATGAACCGACTAGTTTGATCGATTAGCGGTTTGACTCGACTGGTTTTGAATACTCTGGGTAGGAAGATATATTCAAAGCTCCAAGTAGTTTTCCAAGAGCATCGAGAAACAAGGACACTATCTATTGCCACTACATCAACCAACACCATGATGGAGAAGACCAGTTTGGGAAGCTCAGTTTCCTTGGAATTCTCTCAGGAACTTTTTTGTGATTTTGAAAAGCATACTAGAGGTATTGGTTCCAAGCTCCTATGTCATATGGCTATGATAGACAAGGGTTAGGCAAGAGAAGACAAGGTATCTTGAGCCCCATTGTAGCTATAGTATGGGTCAAACAGAAAGCCTAGGCTTCAATGGTAGAAGTGAAAAACCCATGGCCATGAAAAAACTAAGAAAAGTTTTATGAAGGCTATAGACATGCTAAATTTGTGTTAGACTTTCTGAACTGAACACCCGGTATTTAGCTGTTGAAGTTTGGTAGCTCAAAGAGAAATTCTCTCCATTGGGAAGCCTTCCTTATCCATAGAAGCCCCTACTAGCCCTTGGAGGAATTTAATTTGCTCAATGAAAAAATATTATTTTTCATGTGAAACCCACATGTGTACAAAAGTACAAGTCGGCTTGGACAAGGAAAAGCCGCTTCATCAACAACATATAAATACACATCATGTCACATCACTTGGAAGTTGGAGGCATCATCACGCATCATCATCTTCTCTCTCTTGATTTGATTGGTTCATACAGGTTTGAAATAGGAGCTCTGAGCTCACATATGTGAAGGGAAGGAGGATATTTTGTTTTGTGTGTTGACTTTTTGTTGGGACAAGTTTGACCAACCTTTGACATGGTTTGACTTGGATCATTTTGACATGGAAACTTGGAATTTATCATGGTTTTGGAAGTCTGGATTAATTTGGCAAGAAACCAAATTTTTTGAGCAGTTTGACTAGCGTTGACCGCAGTCTTGCAACTAGGGTTTCTGTAGGTCAAACATTGACTTTGACCAAATTCTTATGGGCAAAATTTATGACTATTTTGACTGATTTTGTATAAGAGGAGGCAGAATATTCTAGTTGGTTGACCGAATCTTTTGGAGTCACTTTGAATTTTGAATGTTGACTAGTTAGGGTTGTTTCCGCTATTATTGACTTTGACTAGAATTGCGAATTTGACTTGTTGACTAGGGTTGCTTTTCGGGCTCATCTTGATTGGATATTGGATTGGTATTTGGGATAGTCAAGGCTTTGACCTTTGACTCTCCCAAGTCCAAGGAGATAAGAGACAAGCCCAAGGAGACAAAAGACAAGCAATCACCTTTGGAAAGATTTGAAGAAAGCTTATTTAAGCTAGTCAAGATGTCTACCTCATACTTCAAGGAGGGAGAGAAACTGAATGACTCATCAAATTTTGCTGGGAAAATCAGGTTGGAAGTGAACTTGGACGAGAATGATGTCTTGGAATATGTGGAAGGAAAAGTACCTGAGCCTGTGGAGAATGCTTCTATTGCTATCAAGGCCAAGTACAAGAAAGATGAGATCAAAGCCAGGCAAATAATTATTGATTCTTTGAGAGATCGTTTGCTTACTTGTATTTCTTGGTTGAAGAAGTTCAAGGAAATCTATGCTAAGTTGGTTGGGATGTATGAGGTCAACACTTTGAACCATCTTCTCTCCTTGGAAAATTAACTCAAGCACATCAAAATGAACAAGGGAGAGACTATCAAGTCATACTTCATGAGGTTATCCCAACTCAAAGATCCACTGCTGATTGCCAAAGAACCTATGTCTGATAGAGAGTATTGCTTGTTTCACTTGGAGGCCTTCCTCCAATTTGGGAAACATTTATTACTACTATAAGAAACAATGATAAGTTCCCAACATTTGATGAGCTCGTTGGTGAGTGCACTCAAGAAGAAACCAAGATGATTTCTAGAGGAAGGATTTAAAAGCATGTAGAAGGAGAACCCTTTGCATTTGTTGCTCAAGATAAGAAGAGGAAAGGAAGAGGAAGACCATCTAATTCAAGGAAGCCTTCTCCATCATCCAGGGATTCTAATAGAAGATCAAGAAGGGATAGGGACATGTTGAAAGTTGAATGTTATAATTGTCCCAAGTATGGTCACTATGCTCAAGACTGTTTGGAAAGAGAAGAGTTCCAAGGGCCAACTACAACAACAACCGTGGTTTCAACAACATTAGGTTCTATGATAGAAGAAGAGATGCTCCCGATGATCGTGAAGATGGCCATCACCCCAGAAAGAGATCAAGGAACTCAAGGTATGGAAATAATGCAACTGCTGCTCAATCTGAATATTTTCTTATTTTTGCACTTTCTAGTTCCTCTCCTTTGGACTCGTTTGATAGCTGGTTGGTAGATAGTGGGGCTTGTAGACACTTCACTGGGTATCATGAAGTCCCCTCAAACCTGGTTGAGAGGGAGACTAATTTGAAAATCATTCTTGGGGTCAACTCTACTTACCTTATCTTGTGAAGGGCTTTGGTTCTATTTCATTTCATTTGGACTATGGTGAATTCATACATCTACATGATGCTATGTACATATCGAGATTGAAGAAAATTCTTGTATCTATTTCTGCCTTGGAAGACAAAGGGATGAGAGTTGCCTTCATAAAAGGAAAGGTCTTCACTTGGCCTATGGAATATCACATGAGGGATGCATTTACATCGCAATCTAGAATTGAAGTGTTAATTTTTCTTAGGGCTAGATTGTTCTTTGTCGTAGATAATTGCATTTTAAACTTTTCATAATTTAGATATCACATTCATCCCATAACATCTTAACATCATTAGCAATTATGTAGAAAGAACAATAACATCAACATTTGCAACAAAACATAAAGGAACAACAAAAGAAAAGCATGTACAAAAATAGACACTGAGATTTTGGTCAGAGACCAACGAAAAACCCCACAAGGGCGAAAATCCATCCAAATTCTTCTTCTATTATATATACATCAATTGTTCAGTTGGGATACACAGTACAATGAGAATGAGATGCAACAAACATATCCAACCTCCCTTGGGCCAACCCAAGTCAGTTCACAACTTTGTCTGTGAACTGAATGAAACAAGTTTAGGGTTTAGGGTTTACTGTCACTATGCAAGGTCATAGTTATGTTGTAGCTATGAGCTCCATCATACAGGCTAAACTGCCACCTTTGAAGAAGCAGTGAAAGAGCAAGTATGGAAGGATGCTATGGTCGAAGAATATGAATCTATAATGAAGAATGATGGTGGGAAGTAGTTTTGAGGCTTAAGGGGAAGTCTGTTGTGACAATATATACAAGATCGAGCATGGAGTAGATGGAAGTATCGAGAAATATAAGGCAAGTTTCGTGGCTAGAGTCTTCTCCCAAAAAGAGGGAGAAGATTATGATGACATCTTTGCATTGGTTGCTCGCTACACTACTATTCGATCTATTGTTGCCTTTGCTAGTAGTCAGGGATGGACTCTTCACCAAATGGATGTGAAGACTGCATTTCTTCATGGCATACTCTAGGAAGAAGTATATGTTGAGCAACCACAGGGATTTGAAGTACAAGACTGGAAGACTCATGTGTGCAGGATGAAGAAGGCTCTCAATGGATTGAACCAAGCCCCTAGGGTTTGGTATGCCTATATTGATAGCTACCTAATGAAGCTTGGTTTTACAAGAAGGAATGCCGACCCGAACCTCTACTTCAAAGTTGTACAAGGTATGCCCCTGATTTTGGTTTTATATGTTGATGACTTATTCTTGACAGGTGGTGAGCCTTTGATGCTCGAGTGCAAGAGGGAGGTGGTCTCTGAATTTGAAATGAAGGGCCTTGGATTGATGCACTACTTCTTAGGCTTAAAAGTGTGGCAGAGGCCTGGTGAGATTTCCCTTTCACAAGGGAAATATGTTGTGAAACTGCTTGAAAGATTTGGAATGGTGGAATGTAAGTTTATGGCTACACAGATGGAGATGAACTTCAAGAAGCTATGTGGAGAAGTTGCAGGACCTAACTTAGCAAATCCCTCCAAGTATCAACAGTTGATTAGGGCATTGATGTTCCTTGTGAACACTCAACCAAGAATATGTTTTGTAGTGAACATTTTGAGTCAATTTATGACTAAGCCTCTACATGCACACTGGGTCGCTGCTAATTATGTGTCGAGATATTTACATGGGACGAATAATCTTGGAATGAGATATTTTGTTGGAGATGTGAGGCTACATGGACGCATTGATGCTGACTGGGTCGGGAATGTTATTGACGGGAAGAGCACATCAGGGTGTTGTTTTACCTTGGGATCTACCATGGTATCTTGGATGAGCAGGAAACAAAAGTCTGTTTCCCTTAGCATAGCTGAGGCTGAGTATATTGCTGCTAGCATGGCTAGTTGTGAGGCAATATGGTTGAGGAAGCTCTTTAGAGAGCTATTTGAGCAGGTTCTGGATATGATTGTGATATATTGCGACAATAAGAATGGTATCCAATTGGCAGAGAACCCTGTGTTCCATGACAAATCCAAGCATATTGAGATCAAGTATCATTATATTTGATACATGGTGCAGAGAGGAGCCGTAAGACTCCATCACATTTCGACTGATGAGTAGATAACATACATTCTTACCAAGGCTTTGCCGAAAGGGAAGTTCTTGGTCTTTAAAGAGCAGCTTGGACTGATGGATGTGACCCTCTCGGTAAAGGGTCCTAGCTGATCAAGGACACTGAGCTATGCTCTTCCTCCCTGTTTGAGCTCCTAGGGTGGGAATGGAGACAGAGAGCTCTTGGGGTTGAGAGAACTCTAGACAATAGGATGGTTGTGATCCTTACCATTAATGGTAAGTTGTATCTTCCTTATTGTCGCTATAGGGTGTGTGTGATCCTTGTCATTTCTGGCAAGTTGGGTATCTCCCCTATCTAGTATGAGACTTGACAGAGTATACCCCAGGGTGCATCCTACCCGCAAGCTAGGATTGTTGGTATTGCCACCCATCTGGACAATGGGTGAGGTTACTTGAGATGGTTGTGATCCTTACCTCTCATGGCAAATGGTATCTCGCTCAATTGATGGGATGCAGGTGTTATACCAATTGGTTCTTGAGGATCAAGGTGGGAAGATCAACAAACGATAGGATGGATGTGATCCTTACCTCTCATGGCAAGTTGTATCTCGTCTACTATCATTAGACAATGGCAAGTTGTATCTCGCCTATTGTCATTAGATATAAGGTAGTAGATTTATCTCCCCTATGATGATTCTTCTTCTTTAGATTTGAGAATGTTCAGCAGATGAGCAAAGATGAGTAGGGACTAGACATGATATGTTACAACGATGATGATGACATGACATTTGTGATGAGATTTATGATGCTGGCGGAAATTCCTCCCTATCTGAGAGGGAGTGTTGAAGTTTGGCAGCTCAAGGAGAAATTCCTTCCATTGGGAAGCCTTCCTCATCCAGAGAAGCCCCTACTAGCACTTGGAAAAATTTAATTTGGTCAAGGAAAAGTATTATTTTTGATGTGAAACCCACATGTGCACAAAAGTACAAGTCGACCTGGGCAAGGAAAAGCCACTTCATCAACCACATATAAATACACATCATGTCACATCACTTTGAGGCATCATCACACATCATCATCTTCTCTCTCTTGATTTGATTGGTCCATACAAGTCTGAAATTGGATGTTCGAGCTCACACGTGTGAATGGAAGGAGGCGATTTTTATTTTGTGCGTTGACTTTTGTTGTGATAGCTTTGACTTGGAAACTTGGAATTTATCTCTGTTTTGGAAGGTCGAATTGATTGGGAAAGAGACCAAATTCCTTTGAGCAGTTTGATTAGTGTTGACTACAGTCTTGTAGCTAGGGTTTCTGCAGGTCAAACATTGACTTTGGATTCTTGTGGGTAGAATTTATGATTGTTTTGACTAATTTTGACTAAGAGGAGGCTGAATATTCTGGTTGGTTGATCAAATATTTTGGAGGCACTTTGACTTTTGAAAGTTGACTAGTTAGGGCTATTGTTGTTGTTGTTGACTTTCACTAGAATTGTAGATTTGACTTGTTGACCAAGGTTGACTTTTTGGGCTCATCTTCGATTGGATATTGGATTGGTATTTGGGATAGTCAAGGCTTTCACCTTTGACTCTTTATTGATGAACTTGAACATCGTATCTCTATGTTGAACGTTTGATGACAATCTTATAGAAAAATTTGGAAAGGATTTTCCCGCTTGTGGGGTTTTCCCCTAGACTTTGACCAAATATTTTGTCTCTATTGTTCTTGCCTGTCTTCTATTATGTATTGGTTTATTGTTCTATCTTCAATTGCTTATTGCTGTTGGAAGATTGAATTATATTGGATAAACTGATTGTTAATTAATGAAGAATTGATATAAGTCATTAAGCATAAAACACTGAAAAATTAACATTGGTTCCCAACAATTATTAACTGAATGAATACACGACCAAATTCCTAACACAAAAAATATAGCGAGAGAAAAAAATCAATTTGGATCACATACACAAACAATTTTTTTGCCCAATCAATAGTTCTTCGTTAATAAATTAATCATGAAACTTACTTGGGCTCTTGTACCAGGGACAATGGTCTAGTGGAGAAAATACAAAGTTGATCACCAGTGTCACTGCACTCTCTCAAACCCAACAAATGCTAATTGAGAAGCCTCTGTCAATCTTGTGTTGCTGTTGTGTCTAAGAAAATCACATTAGGCTCAATTTATAACTTTCCTAAGCTAAGATTGACGACCAAAATTAGCTCATCAAGTTAACTAATGATAAGTGACATTACTTTAGTTAACTATCCTATCTTTAGCTTTCTCTACTTTAACTCAAGTACAAGTCATAAATTTAGCTTGCCCTACATGCACATCTCATGCATGTCACACGCAACACTTCAACATGTGTGCAACTCACTTGCACACTCTGCATGTCGAATGCATGTTCCTAATGAGGCAAATCAAGGTCCTTCTAGTCAAGACACAAGACTAGATGTACCTTCTGAGCTACAGAGCTCAATACTCCCTCTTAGAGAGGGAGGTGCTTTTGGAAGAGCCTCTTCCGCTTAGATTTCTCTCCTAGCCCATCTCAGTATCTATCGCTGCTCTCTTTGACACTGGAGCCTGTATTGCCACTTGATCTGAAACTTGAGCTTAGAACTTGTCACAGGCAACCATGCTTCGAGGATCTTGCTCTTGAGCATCCATCAATGTCATATCATACTAGCTGAGGCTCTTGGCAGTACCTGAAGAATCACTCTTCCTCCCCACCTGCTCCCTCTCAGCAACTGACACTGATCATGTATTTAAGATCCCCTTGGATATACCCACAGGTTGTCCAAACAACCTGTATGACTGCCCCTGTTTGATGCCAATCACTACAACTGCATCCAAGGCTGCTCCCTCTGAATATAGAAGCACTTGTCCATCCTAAAACAAAAATCTATATCCAACATCCTCCAAGGCTGATATTGAGAGCACGTGTAATATCAACCCTGAAACAAATAACATCCTGTAACCTCCAGAAATCCTCCTGACTCTAGCTGGAATTTGACATATCCAACCCCTTCACTGCATATGTGGTATTAGCTCCCCTAAACACACTGCAGTCTGAACCTGTCTCTAAATTACTACGGAACACTGACCTCATCCTAGACATGTGACTGGACGCTCTACTGTCCAATAGCCATAATGCACTGTCCTCATACACAACAATACTACTATAAAAAATACAGGCAACTAGCGAAAATTCCTTCTTGAATGATTGTTCTTGCCACAATGTTGACAAGGACGGGGATCAAAATGCTTACCTTCCATGTAACCACTTCTTTGACAATGCTAGCACTAAAGTTTTTCTTCGATATGTTGGTCGTCGACTGTATCATTAATTTCTAATATCTTTTATCAAGAAATCCTCTATTCACAAATTTAATCAGTTTGGAGTATTATGGGATATCAAAGCTGGTACCTTTGTCATATCCTAAACTATGTTGATTTTTGTTGGATTGTAACTCTTCTAAAGGCTTGATATCGCTGTTGGAAATATCATGCTGAACTTTATCATGCACAACTTCATCCTCATTTGCTGTTGAAGTTGCTTTGCTGAGTTGCTCATGAGTGCATTGTTGATCAAAATCATCATCATCATCATCAAAATGAGGGTTTTTATGAGCAAGGACTAGATCAAAATGCTTTGGTGACCCTAGAATTTTGAGATCACTTAACTCATCATTCAAGAGTTGGGATTGAGTTTAAAGAAGTCAAACTTTAGTTTGCATTGGTTGCAAACAACTTAGCATTGATTTGAGAGTATCTTTGCTGATTGAGACTGTGTTGTCTTAAACAATGATTGCTAGAGTATTTAGTAACTCTAATAATTTGAAACTTTGCTCCATTTAAAAAAATAAGAAAATATATGAAACCTCCTTGTGTGGGTAAGTCTAGATTACAATTGATTTGAAAACAGAAAAGGTTTCTTGCAATTACACCCTAAATACATTTCAATATAGACTTAAAATTCTAACGCCTCAAAGATAGGTGTTAGGTTCAACCAAAAAAGCACCCAACAATGTCAATTCATTATGATAAGTAAACTTACAAAATAACACTTTTTGCAAGTTTTAATTGATCTTCAAAATTAAATGCATGAGAATGCTTTCAGTTTATATTATGATCCTTTTCTTAGCTCGATTTGTCCATGGCCGATAAGATTTACAATATGATTGCTTGAATACGGTTTGCAGCTGTTTGATTACATGTGCTTTGATTGTGTGCCCTGAATCAATGTTACATTTACCATTATCAACAATTTATTGCCCGAGGTCCAAAATTTAAATTATTGACAATATTGGGGAAATATCGGAAATTATCGGGAAACTTAACAAATTCAAAAATAATAATTTTTTTTTTCAAATTTTTATTCATTTATTTTTTAATTTTTAAAACAACATCAACATCAAACAAACACATTGCTACATAAATATGAAAAATAAAATCGATATAAAAGATGTCAAGTGGTACAATAGATATTGATATTAAAATATGATATTTGTCCGAAGTCATAAAACTCTAATAAGGTGATGCAAAATCTTATCAAAACAAAAATAAATGTATATTATGTGATGAATCATGGCAATGTTAACATCGGATTTCCCCTTGTTTGCTTGATGGAAAAAATGGTCACCTCATCTTCAACAATGTTATAAGAACCGGAACAAAAGATTTGTCAACCAAAAAATACATAAAATATTTAAAATTTGAAAAGAACATATAATTCATGTGCATCCATATGAATCCAAATTATTATACACAAATATGCAAAATTTCTCATATGTATAGCAAGGGTGCATATAAGCAAAATATCATTGAGTGCAATCTATCTCTAAACCAAAAAAGATCAATAGAGACCGAGAGGCTCTAAATGGCCTCTGAAATCCAAAGAAAATCACGCTACAACAAATAGCTACATAACATCGAAACCATTGCCTATATTGGGATGCTGCTCATCAAGATCACCCACTAAACATTAAAATAAGATAGAAAATGCTTAACATCCTAATCAATGATTTTGCTTTAGTGAAGTGTACATATTTACTTGGGTCATGAAGGAGGAGCTCAATAGTCAATGCCACAAACATTGAGGTGCATAGAGGGCTTGGTGATCTTGATTAAATGTTAGTTCCATACTCTCGTACATCACAAAATCGAGTAGAAATGTTGCAATCCCGCCAATCCCGAAATCCTAAAAATTGTTAAGTCATGTTGGATTTTGAGTGGGATCTAAAATTCTACTTTCTCCATATGAAATCCAATGAGGTTGGCACCACTCTCAAACATAAGTCAATTAAAGGTAATGTTAAAATTTTAAGTAAAAGTGACATTTTCCTTTATCTATCATGAGATGAATCTTGAGAAATGAAAATAATAGATGTCCCCTTGTTTGCTTCATGGAAATGGGCATAGTATCCTCACAACTGAATCCCCAAACTCAATTTTAAAAAGTTAGGGTTAAAAGAGAAAATATTTGGTAATAAGGTAAAATTGACAAACAAGGCAATAATTTCGAAATTATAGCTATAATTACCTAAATTATCACGACAAATTCAAAACATGGAAATTTACGGGATAAGTTATGGAAATAATATCAGCGAGGGCTAAAATGTTCTTTGGTGTAGATAATTGTATTTTAAACTTTTCATCATTTACATATCCCATTCACCCCATAACATCTTAACATCATTAGCAATTATGTAGAAAGAATAATAACATCAAATATACAATGGAACAATAAAGGACAATAGAAGAAAAGCATATAGAAATAGAGACGCCAAGGATTTGGTCAGAGACCAGGGAGAAACCCCACAAGGGGGAAAACCGAACCAAATTCTTCTTCTATTAGATATTCATCAATTGTTCATCTAAGATACAAAGTCCAATAATCATGATACATCATCAAAAATCACATCAGACCTCCTAGGGCTTACCCAAGTTAGTTCACAACTTTATTTGTGAGATGAACGATCTGATCTTTAGAGAGATGTTGCCATATCACTGTCTAATATAATCATTACTATCACCATGTATCATAATAACAATGTCACGAACATCAAGGTCATTGCCATCAAGTTTCTTGTCATCATATATCTCATTGACATCATTTAACATATTGTCACATATACATCATCAAGTATCATCACTATCATGATTGCTGTCTCACTGTCAAGGGTACTGTAATAAGGTTTCTACCTTACTGTTAACGAGGGAATGGCATTAGGGTTACTGTCAATCACTATCACAAATATGCTGCCACATATATATACCAGACATATGAAAATTACTGCAAAGTCAACCATCAAGGCCCACAGATAGCTCAAACATAAAGCCATATCAATCAATATTATCTAAGCCCATAGAGATATTATTGTGAACCACACAATGATGTGAATGAGCCATTGAATCTATGCGAGTGATACCACTATGTATATTGAAATTATGATGCCCCTATATATGTATAGATACAAACATTATATGCAGATAATTGAGCAATACGAAATTAAGATGTAGAGTAGAGTCACTACATTAATCCATAGTCAAGTAAGGCTTCTGGAATGCAATGCCACTGATAGAGATACTATGCGACCACAAAAATTCAACCATAGGTTATATGTGATGATGCCACTAAATATAATATATAATACGATGTCACAATGAATATCTCAAAACCAATAGAGCAATATCATATGCGATTACTGTAGCGGACATCAAATGCAATGAGCCATCAAATATGATCATGTGAACTTGGACCATCAAAAATACTAGCCACATGGATATATATATATATATATATATAGACGAGCCATTTTTGTGAGCCAAAGCGAGCCACGTCAGAGATACGTAATGCAAGCTCAGAAAGGGATGAGGGGCTTTGTTGTAATGTAACAAGCCATATGAACTTTAGGAGAATGCGAGCCACAGATCGTCAAAAGAATGTGTGTTTATCAGAGCCATCTTCCAATCATTGAGATAAGGGTGATCCCTTTTTGTGTATATATCGAGCCATCACAAAAAGTCAAGCGAAGCGAGCCATAATAGAGCACTTTTAGCGAGCCTCTTAAGAATCTTAATTCAATTATATAAAATGTGCTTCCATGAGCCTTTATTTATAATGTCGATCTAACCCTTGTATTAGGTAAAGCTGACTTTGAAGAGACCCTTTTTTAATTTGGTCTTTGTATCACTTAAGTATATTTAGGCTTGCCTAGATAAATTTAATACATCCAATTGAATTCAACATTGGGCTTCTTTTGGGGCTATGGGGAAATTTGTCCCATAGCTGCCCAAATTCCAACAAACCAAGCTACTAACATCAACAATGTAATGCCTTGTGAAGACACATTCTTTGTCCATCTCATCTAATTGAGAATAAGTTGTGTTGGTCGGATTAGTGAGTGGCCTTTGCAAGGACTTGGACTCGTTAAGATCTTAGATGGTTGAAAGAGAAAGTTGTCTACTCATATAACATGGCTTTATTAAATTGCTTGAGCATCTTTTCATGGTCCTTTATGAATTTTGACTAGATGAACTAGAGTTCCAACGAGTCATTCCTTCTAAATTTGTTAGGGCTGTTGAGGCCTAGATGCAATCCAAGGTTAGTCTAGACCATAGTTTTAAAAACTCGAATCAGTGACCGGATTGGTCCACCTAATAAATCGGGTTTCAAACCAGTACTGGTCAAATCGGGATTGGTTAGATCTCAATGAATCGGTTTCAAAAAAACACATGAAATCATTATTTTTTGAAGATTTAAAACCATGATTCCAAGCCAATAGACACAAAATATGCAAAGTTTGCTCATATATATACCTTGTAAAGGTGAAAATATCAAAATGACACTAAGTGCAATACATATCAACAACAAAATATATAATCAATGAGACTCTAAATGACCTCTAGAGTGCAAAAACAAAGCCTACAAACTATGGGGCCACTGGGCTACTACAAGTCTACATATATGATATTACTAATCAACGTTATCACCTGAAACTTTGAAAGCTGAAATTTGTCATCATGATCAAACTTAGTTGGTTGAGTTTCGACTCCCAAACTTTGCAACTGCTTGAGTCACAAACTTCTCTGCTGGTTCAATGAATTGAGTCTCAAACTTCTAAAGGTATTCTGCCCTAATATGCCCTATTACATCGTTTGGTGTTCCACATGGCTTTACATGGCCTCCTATCCCAGCCAAGTGTTGCTTGTGCCTTTTAATACCCCCTCTTTCAATAGATTTTTGACAATATTTGTAGATCATTTTGCCATCAATCATATCACAATTAGTCCATGTAGTATCCTTGGCTTTTGGAGGCATGGTGGCTACTACCTAGCTCAAACTTGTTGTTGTTCCACTACTCTAGCAAAAATCCAACACTCTCCAAGCTCCCAATGAAACTCCCAAAATATGCAAATGAGATGTGTAAGGCAAATGAGGGGGGTGAGCTCATTTTAAAGGCTTGTAGAGGGTGTTTTTGGAGGGAAACAACCCTACTTTCCCTCCAAAACACCTAGGAAGCTTCCAAAAAGAGTCTGTGTGGGTCCGTTGCGGCCTTGGCAATGAACTGGTTGGTTTGACCCGTTTTTGTTATTTTTTTGGTGAAGTTAGCCCTTAAACCAGGTTTTTTGCCCGATTCGACTCAGTTGCCTAATGAACTGGCCAATTTTTAAAACTATGGTCTAGACCCCTTTTTCCATATTCCAAAGCCACATTGGTAATAACTTAATAAGCCTTGTTTATCCTTGAAAACGATTTTCAAATTGAAATCAACTATTTTAATCAAATTTTTAAGATTTTCCAAGGAAAATCTTGTAGAGAACCCTTTGAATACTTCCCCATGATCTGTGGATGATTGATAGGGTAAACCATCAACCCTAATTATAGAACCTAACCTTGAGGGGATCAAGAGAGCTGAAACTATGACCTCCCCAACTTACAGGAAAAATCTCACTTCTAGCTCATGACCTCTTAAGCTAACTCTTGGAGCTAACTATTTTATCTTGTAAAACACAAGATATCAATGTCTTCAAATGAACATCGAGTTATTTTTATTGAATGTTTTGGTAATTGTCAATGAACCCTGTTGATCACTAGAGTGGCACCTGAAGATTTTTTGAAGATTCTATGCCCAAGGATGTACCAAAGGCCGCTTGTACCATCAGAGACCATCATATGAACATAGTTTTTCAACTCTAATTCTTCTTATCATCTTCTTCTATTGTACCCAAATTCCAATAGCCCTATGGAGATGATGTAAAGTGATGCTAGTATAATGAATTTGAGTCATGTAACAAGCCTAGGTAACTTGGGACTTTGTCATCAAGTGAGTCTACTCTGGGAAGTTTTTTTCACTTGGTTAATTATCATTTTCCTCAATGAAGTTAATAATTAATTGAGTATTTTCTTCCAAGCATACCCCCAAAGTCGGAGTACGACTTGAGTCCTAGTTTCTAGAGTCATTGTATATTACCATACTAGATCACTCGTAAAGTTTCGTGGAATTTGGTTAGGTCTAAAAGGTCATTTTTCAATTTTTTAAATTTCTCGCAGGGTGGAAATTGGAATAAATTTTGAATGTAATATGTAATAAGTGATGTATAGAGAAGTTGTATGGGGTATGTGTGCTCAAAATTACACCTTTCACCCTCAACTTTATATTATAACACACTTTGAGAGGCAAAAAATTGTGTCATAGACCCTCAAAACCCACATTTCCTAAGTTTAGTGGGAAATGTGGCAATAAATTAAGCCAACAATTAAATAAATGGAGAAAAATAAATATCCGCACATGCTAAATGACGTGGAAATAAGGTGGAAAATCTTTGAGAAGTTGAAGTGAAGTTCCAAGGT
This sequence comes from Pinus taeda, assembly GCA_000404065.3. Taxonomy (NCBI): domain Eukaryota; kingdom Viridiplantae; phylum Streptophyta; class Pinopsida; order Pinales; family Pinaceae; genus Pinus; species Pinus taeda. The sequence goes on along the minus strand of APFE031312381.1, from coordinate 142,865 downwards.
GACGTCGACTCTTAAATTTAAGGAAAAGACATGTGCTCCAAGAAAATCGAATTTGGTGGAGGGGATCACAAATTTCTCAAGGAAAAACACATTTAATGAGGGGAGAAATTTGAATTGGCTTGATGAGTCAATTTTTGGTGGGATTTGGACTTGGAGTTTCACTAGAGATGAGTGGAGAGTGGTCTCCCGCCACTCCACTCCCACAAACAATTGTCCCTTCTTCAACAACGAGTTGTCCTCCTCAAGGATTATGTGGGCCTCTCTGGAGTAATTCGAATGGCACTTGGGGAAAATCGAATAGCGTGGAGGAGCCTTGGGATTGCCATCATCACACTTGGCACATGGTTTTTCATTGGGATTTGCTCCCATTCTCTTATATAATAGATCTTTAAGCTTTCATTTTGTATCTTTTGTTACTATTGTGCTTGTAGAAGCGTTGCTATTTGGTACACTTTTCAAGAGTTTTAATAAAAAGACTTTGGGGGTCCATTCATAGGTGTTCTTCCTTTGGAGCATGGTTCATTGTAAGCTATTGGTACAATATTTGCTATGCTTTGAAATATTTCATTTCCCATATATTCTTGTAAACTTGCTAGTGCAAAGTTATCTTGTGTTAGCATTTGATTTGAGAGTAGACTCTAGATGTTGAAAGTTCTAGCTTATTTTAAAATAATTTTCTAGAAGTTTCAATTCATTGTTTATTAATCTAAATCTATATGGACTAATGTTTGATTTGAGTATTGTAGAAGAATGTTTGTTTGATCAAGTGTGAGGGAAAGTCTTTGGGAGACCAACCCACTCTTGAAGCACTTTCAAACAAACTCCCATTTGTTATTTGTATTTTCGTAGTTTATCTTACAAAAAGTGTCTTGCAGGGATTCATTTGGGCTTGACTTGTATACAAGCAATCATTTTAAAATTTATTTTTTTTTGAAAAAGTGCTTAATTGATTTATATTAACTACTGGAGAGCTTTTCTACACTAAACCAAGTGAGGGTTTCACTCCCATCACTTGATTTGGTCTCTTGTATACTATTTGTATTTTGTTTAGTTGTTTTACATATTCTATCTACACTAATTTGTCTCTTGATTTTGCATCCCATGAGTAGAGTGTTTGTGATAAGGGGATTGAAGAAAGATTATTCAACTCTAACCACTCCCTTGAGGAGGTCGTGGACATTTGGCAAGGCTGTGGGCATTTGAAGAGGATTGGCTCTTTGTCTGTGCAACATTTCGTTCATCATTGGAGGCAAAGCTTTGGGACATCAAGGGACACTTATTCAATCTTGAGAACATTCTCATTGTACTTACCTAATTTTTTGAATTTGACTTTCAAGAAGGAAATCTAGAGCTTGAGAAGCCTCATACATTGTAAATATTCCTCTTGAAATTTTGCTTGAGACTTCTTGGAAGGTTCCCCATCTTGTAGCATCTAATAAAAGCTTAGTTTTTCTTGTGGGAGCTTGTGTTTTCACCCAAGGCATAATTTTCTCTTTGTTCAAAGGGAGAAACATGTGGGTGGTTTGATCTTGCAATTGTGTTTTAGTTTTTCATCTTGCATGTCTTAAAATTAATACAACGTGATCTTCACAATCTAATTTTCTGAATTTGCTTTTGCTACTTATTTCCATCTTATGCTTTGCCATTTCAAGTTTTTCTTTAAAGTGCAATTTTGAATTTTACTTTTGGAGCAATTTATTTTATAATATACAAAACATCTCATTTCAAGTAGCAAAGTTGATTTTGTTAGTTTAACAATTTGCTTCATGTTGGCCTCACAATAGGCTTATTGTTTACATGTTCATTTATTTTAAGTTATTTGTTAATTTCGGAAGCATATAAATTGAAACCTTCATTTCATTGCTTTAGTTGGTTATTGGTTTATCATTTGTTAAAGCACTTACTTTGAGCAACTTACAATCTTACATGTTTATGAAGCTTATGTGTCTTGCATTTTGTGAGCAACTATCCAAGTTATTTTGTTGAGCATATCTCCATTACGTGAAGCATTTTCATTCTTGCAAAGCATTTGTAATCCTACTTGCATAACATATTAGACATTTTAGAATAGTTACATTTTAACTTAATTTACCTCCAAGCATAAGCTTGGTTGAAAGATATTTCTTAGAGACCCCTTTCTTTCATCAACTTGAGGGACATAGACCCTCTTAGGTGGTTAACACGGTGACCTTGTAGTCGTCAGAGCCACAGCCTTTGCAGAATTGGAGGCATCAGGTATGTTGTGTAATCTAATGAAGGTATCATTAATATAGCCTTCATTGTCTTTCTTTGGACCCCTTCCACAATTCACATACGAGACTTGTTTCAAAATAGTGGAAAGAAAGGTCACATCTAGACTAGGCATTTAGATTAAAATTTACCAAGATAATTGCATTCATCTTAGTTTAAGTGCATTTCATGCTAACACATCTTGCTATTTCACTTGCAAATTATTTTATGTACTTGCCATTGATGCAAATATCTTGAGTTGACTATTTTATTTAGGAAGTCACTCTACTGCTTCCACCCCATTTATTAATGAAATGCCTAAAATTATTAAGATGAACTTTAACAATTATCACATTATTGCCTTGAAAATAGGGCAATTTATCCAATCCTTTATCAAGAAGGTCATGCAGATAACCTTGAATGTTAGCGAAATTACAATGAAGATACATGTCATCCATGAAGTCTTGCTGAACAAGATCAAGAAAAAGCGAATGGATATTAGAGAGAGCTTCCTGCTCGAGATTAATAAGAAGTGTAGGGGAAAAGAGCTTGTGTAATCGAACTCTGAGAAAATTTTCAGGATCCAGAGTAGGATTTTAACCAAGCTACTTGGGTTCTTTCTAGTCCACGCCCCTGTAGAAGATGAAGGAAGTGGAGTCGCCAGTCGAATAGAAATCTAACTTGAGATACCCAAGATGCAAGGAAGGAAGTTAGTAAAGGGAACCAAGGACATGGAACTTATCTTGGTGAAGAATGTCAGAAAATGATAGATGAGAGATGAATATGATTAAGATAAATGTTGCAAAGCCAAGGTCCAATAAATTGGTCCCCGACAACGGCACCAAAAAACGTTGTCACTCAAACTGTACAGGCACCACGACAATGACTGATGTCGGGGGTTGTCACCCTTATCCCCAACCTCTTCGTTCTAGCTGTCTCCCAACAACAGGCTATGGGTGGTAGACCTTATGGAAAGGAAATGATGAAGGACAAGTTGGGGACCAACAAGTCCGGGAGACACAATTGAGTGACCTAGCACTTGGTTAAACCTAACAAGATTTTAAGGATTAGATTGAATTTATACATTTGAGACCAGTTCCTTATGGAGTCAATTCTTTTGCTTTATGAAATTGAGACCAAGTACCGGGTGGACAACTGTTGTGTCAATGCGCTACTATCCTATATGAAATGCAAAGACCTTGGTTAATTTTAATTAAATGCTTAGTTTAAGTATGCCCCTTTATCCTTATCTATATTGAGTCTAAACTTTGTAGTACGTGGCAGGGAGAAGTAAAGGTGAAGCACACAAAGGTGTGATTAACGTTCCCTTTCCTTGAAATCTAACATACCCAGTTCGGTGCCTCTGGCATTGCAGAGACTGTGACTCTGATAACTGCAAGGTCACCGTTTTAAATACTAGAAAAGCTAGACTTCTCAAGCAAAGATGAAAGGGTGTTCCTATCTCTCTATCAACCAAGCTTATGCTTGTAGGTAAGTTTTGAGATGCAATACTAACTTAAGATGATATGCAAGGAGAGATTAGACAATGGTTCGTAAGATGAGATTGTTATTGTTTTAAGTACTCTATTTATGGTCAATCTTGAGTTATATCGACAAGTACTTATTAACGATATTCAATAGACAATCTCAACCAAGAGAATAAATGCCAAAGTGCTAACAATCACAAAAAATTAATGAGGATGAAAAGTACTTAATCAATCTCTTAGGAACAATCATCAATATGAGAGATATTAACAAATAGCCAAAAGTACTTAGAGAGATCCTAAATTGCACGAAACGGGGAAATGGGTACGAGTTTCCGAAATGGGAAGTGATACGAAACGCGACCTACCCAAATTTTGGAAACGGGGAAACGCGAATATATATATA
>APFE031312381.1:51459-138181 GCA_000404065.3 Pinus taeda | reverse complement strand
ACCCTACATGATCTTGATTATTGGGAGTTTCCCTTGCATAGAGGGCTTGGTTCTCTTGATTAAATACAAGTTCCATACCCTAGTACATGATAAAATCCAATGGAAACATTGCAATCCCTCCAATCCTGAAATCCTAAAAAACAAATAAGTCTGCTGGATTTTGAGTGAGATCTAAAATTCTACTTTCTCCATATGAAATCCAATGAGGGCGAAACCACTCTCAAACATCCTGAGTCATTTCATGGTAATGTTAAAAATTTAAGTAAAAGGATGAAAATGAAAAATAAAGGAGAATATCACTTTTACTTTAAGAATTTAACATTACCATGAACTGCATGTCCCTCAAACTTCCTGATGAACTGCATATCAACACTAGGGCAAAAATTCACTTTTATAACTTTAGACACGCATCTAGAAGCAACAAGAAGTCACTAACATACCCTAAAAGTAAATTAAAAAAACACAAGTTAATGAGGAAACGTGGGTTGTACGGCCTTGAAACGCGTTTCCGGCCGTTCTGGCCACGTTTCCGTTTCGGGAAACGTGGTAGTATGGCCAGAAACGCATTTCACGGCCGTACCAAACGCGTTTCTGCGTTTCGTACCCGTTTCCGTACGGAAACAGACCTGTATACCACGTTTCCTGCAACATAGGATAGATCTAATGCTCTTCCAATGGCTTACTTATCCAATTTCAAACAAGAAAAACCATGAACAATTAAATCACCCGCTTAATGAGATTACTACGAATATTCTCAAAATTGCATTCACTAATCCCCAAGCCAAATTTTAGATGCCAAATGTCTATTTCTAATTAGCTAGGATCCACAATATGTTTTAACCAAATGCCAAGGATGGAAATTAGAGCACTTATTTACTTTCAATAATTGCCCAATCATTCAAATGATATGCCTAATGCTATGCTTAGCCTCTTAATAAACTATATTATCAATGAAGACCATTAAATCTCAAAGACAAATGAGGAAAACAAGTTGCCCAACAATGTATTTCTTAATCAATGCTAATACTGAAACCACTTGTGTACTCAAATTCCGAATGACACAAACGAGCAAGTTGGGCAACGAATGAGTTTATGACTTCAACAAATGAGTTTAGGACAACAAAGAGTAATTTTTATTTATTTGTTAAGAAACCAAGTTTATTAGAGCATGAATAGCCAGTGATTTAGATTATGACATCAACAAGTAAAATAATAATGAGCATTGTGTTGAAGCTTCAAAACATTCCAAATTTGCCTAATTTCTTTTCTTTGTTTAGATCAGATACAAAACAAGGAGAAATGCCTACTACAAACAATTATACCAAACATCTGAAAACCCCTATGATAATCCAAGCAAAGATGTCGAAATTATGCTTAAGTAATTTATTAATGTGCTAGGAGATTTGTTAGCTAGTTATATCACTTGTATGATGACTTAAGCATTGCTATTAGAATTTTTTAAGTGACCGTAATAAAATGAGAGATTGAGGGTTAGGAGAAACAAACCAAAAGGCCTCTTGGCCTAGTTGATGGATGAAGGACCTGCCCAAAAAAATTCTCTGAAGAGCTAGCGACCTACAAGAGCAAATCTTACCCCAGTTCACTGTAAAAATTAATGCTAACTTCAAAAAAATTGCAGAGGACAATTGATGTGAGGCTAGGGCAGAGACAAAGGAGGAGGATAGGATATAGAGAAGAAATGAGGGTCTGCGTTCAGGGATGAGGAGCTTTAGAGGGCAACGCAGTCTAAAATGGGGACTATATTAGGTTGGAGAGGGATAAAAGTTGTTGTGAGGTCACAACAAATAGATCTGAGGGTAGCAAGGGAGAGGATCTATGGCAGGGAGAAATAAAGGGGAAGAAAGGTAGGGAAAGGCATTGCGGCCAAGGAAAAGGATGCCTGGAAGATACGATAGATTTGAAGGAGGATTGAAAGGGTGCCACAAAGGGGATTAAGGGAAAGCGTTGGAGAAATAAAGGCAGGGAGGCTACAATAGGGTTGCCGCAGGGAAATGGAGAAGGGAAGAAGGGAAAGGAGGCCTTTGAGAGGCCTCTTAGGCCTGCGGCCCACTAGAGAACTAGACAACAACGATAAAGGATCTCACGACTATTTTGTCTAGCAAACCCATAAATCACAAAACCATTAACCAAAATTTCAAACTTGCTTCAGATTTAGAATTCATTTTCAAATGATCACAAAATATCTTGAAGCTTGACATTTTTATTCTAGATCTTGAATGTTGAGCCTGGGGATACAAATTAGAGGGTGGATCTTGCCTTGCTAGGCCTAGATCCACCTCTAGAAATCCTTTAATTTCTTTTTTAAGAACTAAAACCCTTGAAACCCTTGATAATTCTTCAGATCTGGTTTAAATCTCACCTACAAAATTCAAATTTCAAAAGCCCAAATCCAAATATATACAAAAATAAAATCAAACTCTTAAAACCCCAAACTCCTTAGCTGCAAACAAGGATTAGAAACTAAGATTATTTACAAAATTTTCAGATCTAATAGATTTATACAAAATATTTACAAAAATACATAGATCTACTGTATCTGAGGAAGATGAGTACAACTCCGCTCCCAGCTTAGTAGAAACAAACTCTTATTAGCCAGATCTATTGAATAAGCAGAATATAATTGGAGATAAATGAGTAGTTAAGAATTTTTTTAATTTTGACCCATGATCAAGATCTCCGCAAAACAGACAATCATCACATAGATCTCATAAATTTAACACAATGAGCTCTTAAGTCCCTGCACTTGGAAGTTTGCTGGTCCAATCGAAAACTTCCCCTCATGCCCAAGCTCTGAATCCTGATTAGATCTCTTCACACTTAAAATTAAATCTTTAGTTTCAAAAGGGGTTAGATACACGTTAAAACCCTCAATATCTAGAGATACCTGCTAGATATATCAAGTTAGAACGCTTTTCTAAACCCAGTACTTAATGCAAGATACCTATGCAAATAGATAATCCATCTGATGGCTAATGAAACGAAAAATTTATAAAATTTACTTCAATAGAGCATTTAGGCACATGATTCAGAAAAATATTACCAGTAAACAAAAGAGGAACACCACCATGAATAAACCCCATAGTCTTTTCTATTAATTACAGAAAAATATTACAATAGCAGAGCTTGACTCAGAGCTTTCTCAAAAAATTTCGGTCTCTTGAGAAGCAAATGACTCTTAATTTATAGATAAATTCCCCAAACGCTAGTTGTCTTGATTCTCTTTAAAATAATCTCGACCATTGGTAGATGTTTGATCATCTTTTAATCTTCATCGTAAAAAATCTTAATTTTTGAAGAATTTTCGAATTTCTCAATAAAACCATTTTTTATTAGCTCAAAAATAACTATTTTGAGCTAATTTCCTCAAAATTTTGACTTTGACTTAACCACCAAGGTCTACTGGTCCATTTTTTTTGAAATTTCCAATATATTCTTGGTGGGGGATCTCCAAAAATTATTTTTTTTAGGACCCATGAATTTTTCCACTTGGAGAATTTAATTTCTCTAGGATTATAATTTTGACTCTAATTAATTAAATTTCTGGCTTAGGATTTTAATTTTTTTTGCTAGAAAATTTAGTTAATTGAAACATGAGGGAATTAATAATTTTTTCGACTCTTTAATATTTCAGCCATGGTGCTAATTTTTTTTACATAAGATAATTATATTTCAACCCTCAAAGGGGGAAAACCTGTTCGTTATAGACTCCCAATTTATTATCCAATTTTGCAACTAAATATGATTTAGTAGACCAAGTGATTTGTAATAAAATAATTTGGCCAATTAGCTTAAGTTATTTCCAAATCACTTTTACAAAAGACTCGACTAAAACGCTAGGACTCACCTAAGACATTGACAATAAATTCCACCTTAGTTTTGGGGTGAGGTTGGAGGGAAAAACTCTATTGATCATCTATGTTTAGAAACACAATTGAATCAGTGAGACGAAAAACCTCCTAGGATGAAATTCGTCGCCAAGATAATAGGCTTACCTAGGTTGTTACATACATACATGGTTTTACTAGTATCATTTACATTAACATTTTGCAGAATCGGTTTATAACTTTGATAGGCTGATGACTGATGATGATGAATCTAGGATGGATCTAAATGCTCGAACATGATGGAATCCCTTTGCGAAAAAGTGTACTGCTATATGGTAGTTGACACAGAGTGGTCAAGATTGCATCACATGTCAAGAATTTCGATGTTTGCATTTTCAAGTGGTGTAACACTGCTAACTAGCAGATGTGAAGATGAGACTTTTTGTTCTCTCTTTAGAAGAGGATGCTCTTGAATGGCTCACTGAGAACCCACTAACTCTTATGTTTCCTTATAGGCAATCATCAATGCTTTCATAGGAAAATTTGGTGAGAAGAAAGAGAATAGGCACTTGATCAATGCCATTAGCTTTATGAAGAAGAATGAAAATGAAACCATGGAGGAATTCAATAAGAGATTCAATGATTTGGTAAAAGGCATGCCACTATTCTCAAGCCTCTTCATAAGTTTCTTTTGTGCTCATATTTAGATGCTTTTGGTATTTTAGCGTCGTTGTCGGGGACAAGTCCTCGTGTACTTGGGAAATCGACTAACTTTTGGTTTCAGCATATTTGACTTTTAGGATTAGATTCATGCTCAAGTGGCGACTCCACTTAATTCAAATTCTACAAGAGTTTCTGCTAGGAGGCATCCAAGTAATCTAGTTAGTTCCACTCTTGAGCCTGAAAGGGTTTTTAGTGAGAGGTTCAAGAGACTCTCTCATAGTAGACTTCTTGCTAATCTTGGGAAAGAGGCTATTTCTGATATCCATTTGCTTTTTCAAGAACAAGTTGAGCCAAACATCATGAAGATCTTTTTGCTCCTTATTTTTTCACTAACAAAAATGGCTATCCTCACAATATCCCTGACAAGGCTATTGAAAAGTTGCCTTCCTTTTAAGGTAACAATGGCATTAGTGCTGCTAACTATGAGGATGTGAAGTTGAGACTTTTTATTCTCTCTTTAGAAGATGATGCTCTTGATTGGTTCACTGAGCAACCCGCTAACTCTTATGACTCCTTACAAGCAATCATCAATATTTTCATAGGAAAATTTGGAGAGAAGAAAGAGAATAGACACTTGATCAATGCCATTAGCTTTATGAAGAAGAATGAAAATGAAACCATGGAGGAATTCAATAGAGATTCAATGATTTGGTAAAAAGCGTGCCTGCTATTGTCAAGCCTCCTGATGAGTTTCTTTGGTGCTCATATTTAGATGCTTTTGGTGCTGATACTACCTACGAGTTAAGAAGGAAAGAGCCAACAAATTTAGGTGTAGCTCAATTTGAAGCCTTATAGATGGAAAGGGCTAGAAGGGAATCGAGGAAGTTTGAAATTCTTGGCTTCAGTAGAGGGCATCAAAATCTCATGATTCTAAGAGGGAGGTAAAGGAAGAAAGTGCACATGATCATATTGAAGAATTAACCCAACTTATTAAGACAATGGAAGCAAATCACACTACTCAAATGAGTTCCGTCCAAAATAGATTGGTGGCTATGGAGAGGAATCAATCTGGGAGATTCCAAAATCGAGGTAATGATAGATGGCAAAAGAAGGGACCTCCAAATGAGCATAGACCACCAAACCCACTTGAGTCTACTAATTTAGTTGATGATTCAATCCCTTATTGTAGACCTTGTGATGAGATGCATGATAAAGCCACTTGCCCTTATGCAATAAGGATTTTAGAAGGAGGAATGGCTAGGACAAGTGAGCAAATCAATTGGTTGGCAAAGAGCATCCTTTGTACATGGAAAATTGGATGGGAGTTATGGAGAATAGCCAAAAGATAAACAAGAAGTCACCATCTTCCCATAGTGTGAATAAATTTGAAGAGATGGATAGGATCATTGAATTGTATGGAGAAAATCCTTCACCAAAGCACATATTAGAAATGGCCAAAGATAGGGAAAGGGAAAGAAATAGGGAAAACAATCAAAATGCCCATAAGACTTTCATTCCACCTACATCTGGTTTAAATATTTATTTGGGAGGATGGATAAACAATGCAAAGATTTTAGTACATGTGACTGAAATCCTAAAGATTCCCTCCCAAAAGTTTAAGTTGTTGAAAGCCATTGATGCACCTCATGTGAAGGAAATGTCAAATTTTGGTGAGGATGGATGTGAGGATGCCCCTATCATTTTTCAAAGTAGTGATATGTGTAGAGGTAACAAGGATCATCAACCTTTCTTTTATTACATTGTTGGTTAATGGGTTACTTTTGTATAATGGTATGTTTGGTTCTGGGGCACATCTTGTGTCATGAATAAGAAGGTTATGAATCAATTGAACTTGAGGATTTCTAGACCTTACCACAACATTTGTGCTATGGATTAAAAAATTATTGAAACTTGTGGTTGGATAAAGGATATTCAAGTTCACTTGGTAGTGCATCCTGATATTATGATCACCATGGACATTGTGGTGATTGATGTGCTGGATGCTTCGGGGGTGTTATTGTCTAGAAATTGGGGAGCTGATATACAGGGTAGTTTGCAAATGGATCTAAGTTATGCTACCATCCCTAATAGTGAGGGCATGATGTTAGACTAGATCGGGAATTGGAGAGAACGTTTCATGTGGAGAATCCCAAGAAGCCTTATAATGAAATTGTCTATGAATTTGATGACTTGGGAAATTATGCTATCTTGGCTAACTTTATTACTCCTTTGGAGAAAGAAGTGGAAAGTAAGAAAGATTGGATTTGGCATATGAATTTTGGTGGTGCCCATTCAAAGTTTGGTAAGGGTGCTGGAATTGTCCTTACCTCCCCTCTTGGTCATGTATTCAAGTTTGCCTATGGACTGGAATTTGATGCAACTAACAATGTAGTAGAATATGAAGCTTTATTGTTAGGTTTAGAGTTAGGCAAAGGACTTGAAAATTAAAATACTTAATATCAAGGGGGATTCTAATTTAGTCATTCTTCAAATAAAGAGTCAATTTGCATGCAAGAATGATAGATTGAAGAAGTATCGTAATGTTGTTTGGGATATTATGGAGTACTTTGATGCGTTAGATCTTCAAAGAATTCCAAGAGAAGGAAATAAACAAGCTGATGAGCTAGTTGTTGCTACATCTACCTTACAGCTTGGAGAGAACTTGATGGATGATAAGATTAAGATGGAAATTATTTTTAGACCATCAGTTCCTGATAAGATTGAGCATTGTCAAGTCTTTAATGATGAAAGCCAAGTTATTCGATTTTTGAATAATATGGAGGAATTTTCTGATTTCAAGGTTTGCTACAAAGAAGAGGGTTGCAAGTATGAGTATTGTAACGCTATGTCAAATCCACTCCCAGGGATCTTGTAGCCATGGAGCAAATGTTTGATAAACATGATGCTGTGAAGAGAAAAGAGGATAAGAAAATTGACCCAGGGTAATTCATTGAAGTAAACATTGGCACCCCTCATGATCCGAAGATGATTAAAATAGCGAAGGGTACCATTGAGGAGGAAAACAAGAAGTTGATAAATTTACTTCAAGAATATCATTATTTTAAAAGCCGGCCAATTTGAACTCGAAACTGGTCAAACCGGTTGGTTCATTGGCCAAACCAACTGAACCGGTCAAAAAACTCAGTTCGGTGCATCATTCGTCCTTATTTAGATAGAATGGGCATAAACCGACTAGTTTATGACAAAACCAACCGATTTTCCCATAAACCAACCAATTTCGTCATAAATCGGTCGGTTCATTGCCAGGCTAGTTGTAGATTGACCAAAGGCATTCTTGGAGGCTTTTGAGGTGATTTGGAGGGAAAATAAAGGTTGTTTCGATCCAGAAACGACCCCTCCAAACCAATAAAAGGAGGTCTCCCCTCTCATTTGCCTCACACATCTCATTTAGAGTTTTTGTGAGCTTCATTGTGAGCTTGGAGAGTGTTGAGTTTTTGCTGAAGTAGTGGAACAACAGAGAGTTTGAGCTAACTAGTAGCCACCATGCCTCCAAAAGCCAAGGATATTGCATGGACTCATTGTGATATGATTGATGGCAAAATGATCTACAAATATTGCCAAAAATTTATTCAAAGAGGGGTATTAACAGGTTCAAGCAACACTTGGCTAAGATAGGAGGCCATGCAAAGCCATGTGGATCACCAAATGAAGTAATAGGGCATATTAGGGCAAAATACCTTTAGAAGTTTGAGACTCAAGTCACTGAAGCAACAGAGAAGTTTATGCCTCAAGCAGTTGCCAAGTTTGGGAGTCAAGACTCAACCAACTAAGCTTGATTGTGATGAGAAGTTTCAAGTGATGATGTTGATCACTAATATCATATATGTAGACTTGTAGTAGGCTAGTGACCCCGTAGTTTGTAGGCTTTATTTTTGGACTCTAGAGGCCATTTAGAGCCTCATTGATTATATATTTTGTCGCTGATATGAATTGCACTTGGTGCCATTTTTACATATTCACCTTTACATGGTATATATATGAGCAAACTTTGCGTATTTTGTGTCTATTGGTTTGGAATCATGGTTTTAAATCTTAAAAATAGTTTTTTTCATTAAAAAATAATTATTTCATGTGTTTTTTTAAAACCGGTTCATTAAGATCTAACCAGTCCCGGTTTGATCGATTTCGGTTTGAAACCCGGTTTATTAGGTCGACCAGTCGGTCACTGGCTTTAGTTTTTAAAACTATGAAGAATATAGGGATGTTTTGGCCTTTTCATATGAGGAGTTAAAAGGATATAGGGAGGATGTTATGGAACATATTATCCCTCTTAAGGATGAGAATGGCAAACCCTTTAGGCAGAAGCTTAGGCAAATAAATTGTAAGTTAGCCCCCTTGGTGCAAAATGAGTTGCATATTAGGGCAAAATACCTTCAGAAGTTTGAGACTCAAGTCACTGAACCAAGAGAGAAGTTTGTGACTCAAGCAGTTGAAAAGTTTGGGAGTTGAGACTCAACCAATTGAGTTTGATTGTGATGAGAAGTTTCAAGTGATGATGTTGATCACTAATATCATATATGTAGACTTGTAGTAGGCCAGTGACCCCATAGCTTGTAGGCTTTGTTTTTGGACTCTAGAGGCCATTTAGAGCCTCATTGATTATATATTTTGTTGCTGATATGTATTGCACTTGGTGCCATTTTGATATATTCACCTTTACATGGTATATATATGAGCAAACTTTGCATATTTTGTGTCTATTGGTTTGGAATCATGGTTTGAAATCTTAAAAGTGGGTTTTTTCATTAAAAATTAATTATTTCACGTGTTTTTTTAAAACCATTTCATTGAGATCCAACCAGTGCCAGTTTGAAACCTGGTTTATTAAGTGGACCGTTCGGTCACTAGCTTTAGTTTTTAAAACTATGAAGAATACATGGATGTTTTAGCCTTTTCATTTGAGGAGTTAAAAGGATATAGGGAGGATGTTATGGAACATACTATCCCTCTTAGGATGAGAATGCTAAACCCTTTAGGTAGAAGCTTAGGCAAATAAATCCTAAGTTAGCCCCCTGGGTGCAAAAGGAGTTGCAAAAGATGCTCCAAGTTGGAATCATAGCTCACACTAGGCATTCCACATAGTGTTCAAAATTAGTTATTGTGAGAAAGATTAATGGATCGATCAATCTATGTGTGGATTTTCAAAATCTTAATTTAGCTTGTAAAAAGGTTAATTACCCTTTACCTAACATGGAGACATTGTTGCAAAGGGTAATAGGATCTGGAATGATGTCTCTATTAGATGGATTTTTAGGTTATAGCCAAGTTATGGTGAAGAAGGAAGATAGACATGAGACAACATTCACCACACCATGGGGTACTTTTGAATATTTGAGAATGCCTTTTGGACTAACAAATGTTGGAGCAACTTTTCAAAGCGATATGGACTATGCCTTTAAGGGTCTAATTGGGAAATTCATTGAAATTTATCAAGATGACCTTACTGTTTTCTCAAAAGATGGAATTTCTCAAATAGACCATCTAAGGCAAATTTTTGATAGGTGTAGAGAGTATGGGATATCTTCAAATCCTGCTAAATCTATTTTTGGAGTGAGTAAAGGGAAACTGCTTGGTCACATCATTTCAAACGATGGGATCAAGATTGACCTTGAGAGAGTTGAGGCAATTCAAAAGATTCCTTTGCCTCACAATGTTAAGTCCTTTCAATCCTTCCTAGGAAAGATCAACTTCCTTAGAAGGTTCATTCCAAATTATGCTAAAATTGCTAACCCCATTCAAGCTGTTTTAAAGAAAAATGCTAAGTTTGTTTGGGGAAATGAAGGAAGAATAGGTTTTCAGGAAATTAAGGTTTCTATTGTTAAAGCACTTGTTCTTGTGAGCCCTAATTATTCAAAGGAGTTTTTGATTTTCCGTTTTGCATCTGAAGATACAATTGTTGGAGTGGTTGCTTCAAAAGAACAATGAAGGGCATGAGCAAGTGTCTGAGTTGAAGTATAGTACCATGGAAAAGTAGGCTTATGCCTTAGTCAAGTCTCTTAAGCAATTTAGAGTTTATGTGGGATATTCTAAAATAATTGCATTTGTTCCCCACTTTGCTGTGAAAAATATTTTAACTCAAATTGATTGCTTGGGAACTAAAGCTAGGTGGGTCTCAAAGATTCAAGAGTATGATTTAGATATTAGACCCACCTAGCTGGTAAAGGGTCAAGGATTGGCCAAAATCTTGATTGATTTGTCAAAATGATTTGGAACCAACTTCATCAGAACTGCAAAGATTAAGCCAACTTGATTGGTATAAAGACATTATTTATTACTTGCAAAATTTGTCATGTCTTAAACATTTAGTTGGCCATAAAATAAGAGCATTAAGGCTTAGAGCAACTAAGTATTGCATTATGAAGGATGATCTAGGTTGGAGAAATCCAAAGGGGGTGATACTTAGATGTGTTGATGAAGTTGAATCCAAAAAACTTCTCACCTAGTTTCATTCAAGATTTTGTGGAGGACAATATGTTGCTAAAACTACTACCATTAAAATCCTTAGAGCTCACTATTATTGGCCTTCTGTTTTTGCTGATGTGCACAAGTATGTTAGAGGTTTCCAAGCTTATCAACTATTCATTGGGAAGTAAAAGTTAGATTCTTTGCCTCTTTAGCCTATGGTCGTGGAAGCTCTCTTCCAACATTGGGGGCTTGACTTTGTAGGGAAATTTAATGAAAATCCATAATGGCTACTCATGGATTTTGATTGCTATTGATTATTTTACTAAATGGGTAGAAGCCATCCCTACAATACACACCACTGACAAAGTAGTGATGGATTTCCTTGAAGATAAGATTGTCACCCGTTATGGTGTCCCTGCCAAGATCACAACTAGCAATGCCAAGGCTTTTAGCTCTGTTGAATTTTCATCATTTTGCTTTAAGTATGGTATTGCCTTATCCCATTCTTCAAACTACTATCCTTAGGGTAATGGCTTAGCTGAGTCTAGCAATAAAAAATTCATCACCATCATCAAGAAGATAGTAGGGGATAACAAAAGGGCATGGGATAGCAAAATTAAATATGCTTTATGGGTTGGTAGATTTACAATGAAGATTTCAACAAGACAGAGTCCCTTTGAGTTAGTTTATCGTTTGGATGTCACCCTTCCCGTGCAGTCGAAGCTACCAGCTTACCAACTTCTACAAAGCTTTACATTTGATAATCTGGTGCTTATACTTGTTTGTTTGGGGATTTAATATGGACAAAGGGGTGATTTGGAAGATTCACCGATCTTGACTGTAAATCTACTCTCACACCTTACCAGGGGGGTTAATCCTTAGCCCTAGTCCAGTGGGACCTCCCTTAAGACCTTAGGGTCATAGGAGGGGCACTGTTTGGAAAATCTAGATTGAGATAACGTGTTCATTGCCCTCTACAACATACTTGACACTTAACATGACACGTTACAACTTACAAGCCCCATATGCCACCTCCATTCTTTGGGTCTAACTTCCCATTTTTTCATTGGGATTTGGCACCCTCATGTCTACACTCCTTGAGTAGGGTTGGAATACATTGCCCTAGAGGTTGATGCAATTGAAAGAATGGAAAATCATTTCATGACCACAATAAGAGGAAAAGAAGAAAATAAAAAATGCAAAAGACAGTTGGGACATAAGTTAGCACGTGGGTAAAATCTTACGCTGAGCTCTACCCTCCTCATTGGCCATCACTCAGTTCTTGAGCACATGATGCTCCTTTACAACAAAAGGAACCCTTGCATGTCCTAACCTTGATGAGCGATGACTTGTCTCATCTTAAGGGGTAATATACAATGCTACATCATAAAGAGAAAACTCTAACCCTTGAGCTATGCATCATAGATTCATAATGCAAAGCATTATCAAGAAAAACTAAAAGGCGCACTAAAGGGGTGGAAAAAGCAGGCCAAGTAGGGTAACTCATGCCTCCACGATTTCTCCCTCC
The DNA here is from genome assembly GCA_000404065.3 of Pinus taeda. Classification (NCBI taxonomy): domain Eukaryota; kingdom Viridiplantae; phylum Streptophyta; class Pinopsida; order Pinales; family Pinaceae; genus Pinus; species Pinus taeda. The sequence goes on along the minus strand of APFE031312381.1, from coordinate 125,719 downwards.
TTACATTCATACACTCAGGATGTGGACTCTCCATCATGGGGTCCCTTTGACCATGGCATTGGGCCATGACACCTTTTCCCCTCCATTGCCATGCATTTACACTAACACCTATTGATTGAGTGGTTGACCTTGGAAATGCCACTTCCCATTGAGGGCTGGAAGCACCTAATAGGGTTGATAAGTAGTCACCTCTACCAAGGTAGGGAACACCTTTATGGGACATGGTGTAGTTAGATATCAAAAGATGATCCTTGTTTGAAGTATTAATATGCCCTTAACATTCAAGTTTGGTCCTCTTAGAAGCTCATCTGATCTTAGTTTCTGATGGATGGTTGCTTTCACTTGAGTTCATGTTAGTCTTGTCAGGTGGTCCACAACAACCCCACTCCATAGGTACCTAGGCCTTTTTAGGGAGGTAGATGACAGTCCAGTTGTAGCATTGAGAGCATTGTGCCTCATGATGACTTTAGCAGATATTACATGTCCTAGAGCACCCTCAGGAGCTAGGACATTGGTCTTCTTTGACCCAACATAGAGGATTCTTGATGATGGCATCACTAGACCCATCATGCTCCTAGGCTAGTCTTAAACACTACCTGGTGGGTAGGCCATGATTCAGAGCTCAGATGAGGATGGTCTTCCATTGAGAGATTTGGGAGGGTTTGTTGCACCTAAAGAAGCTCTAATAGTAGAGAGAGGAGGCCTTGTTTTGATAGTTGGAGACCCATAGCGATGACATGGTGACACGATACACCTAGCTAGATTTGGGACCTCGTAGGATGACTTGAAATGGATTTGAGGGACACTCAAATTATGGATGATCCTGACATTGACACTTTTTCAGACCTCATCACACCATGGCATGGCATTCGGAGCCCTAAAAGGGCATGATGTCAGCATTTTTGACGATACTGCTCACATGTGTGGCAATTATTGCTTGTTTTGTCATTAAGCTAGTGGGTTGGCTTGTTTTAGGGGATTCATTAGTTAGAATTTATTGAGGTAGACTGAAATAATATCCCTTCACTAATCTGCTTAGAAAATTTTCCCTTTTTCTGCTGATGCTTTTTTAAACCTTCCTTGGTTTCGGAATTTTGGCAAACATTATGCTGCTTTATTTCTGGGTTTGCTGATTTGGCGACGGAAAGTAGAAAACATACCAAACTAATATGTAAATTAACAGCAGACAGATAATGCTTCAAAGAGAGTTTTACATCATTAAATTCAAGAACATTCACCCAGCTCAGAATATTATTGCTATTGAAACATTACCATACATAACAACAGTATAAAAGAACATTTAGGAAACAACTACGACCTTGATTCTCAGACCTGGGAATGATTGACAAGTGTATGACTCCTTCCTTTGATAAGATGGTTTCCAGAAATGCAAATGAAGCAACCACTAGAAGATAGCTTCTTTAATTCTGCCAACAGCACTGGAAATCTAATCCTCTCCTTGAATTGACCTCTGGTAATGGACAGCAAGGTATGTCACTTAGTGCATTGCTGTAACAGCTCCAAATCCCTCTTGCAACACTAGCTTTGTTGATTCTCTGCAGTGGATAAAATTCCTATATGGTTTCCAGCAGACGATGACTTTCCCAGATGGTGCACTCTCCTTCCACACTGCCAACAACAAGGGAAATCAACCCTCTATATAATGAGCAGCTCCCAGGTGAGTACTTCGACCCTCGTAGCAAACTTGACCTCCCTCAGCAAATAATACCTCCCCAACAGGAAAGAACTCGGCCCTTTAGTATGACTACGCCCTTCACTAATGGTTCAGCAGAGATGGAACCCTTCCTCAGCCAGAAACGAAGAATGTGTACTCTCCCAGCCTTCAACTCTTTGGGGAAACTTCCAAACTCAAACAATCAGTTCAACAACTTGAATCTTGATTCTTCAAGGTTTCTAGCTAGAGTGAAATCTTTCATCACTGAAACTAGGGCAGAAATGAGATTTCTCTGAAAATAACATGAATGAGGGAAATCCCTCATTTTCCCGTTTTTAACTATTCACCACTTTTCCCCTTCTTAATCAAGTCACTTTTTAGATAGTCTTGCTTTATAATTTTAAAGTGACTTTTATCCCCTTTTGATGACTAGGGACACATGTCACCTCTATTCCTAATTTCACTTTATGTTATAAACTTTAAAGTGACTTAGGCCTCTTTTTATTTCCCCTTTTAATTTCCCACTCTAGTGTAGGCGAAACTACTGGGCTAGCGGACTGGCCTCCTTTGGGCCTAAGTGGATGGGGACATTACAATCCTCCCTGCCTGAGATCTTCTTGACCTTAAGCGACTGCAATCTTGGATGTTGTAGAACTTGCTCACCCTCCCAAGAGGCATCTTCAAGAGGCAAATCTTTCCACCTGCCTGAATATTCTTTGAAGACCCTAACACCTGTTCCTCAACTTCCTTTCTCTGACCTCTAGAACGACCTCTGGAACCAATACTAGCTGACCTTCATCATCTAGAGGAGGAAGCTCTGCAGATATTGTCACCTGCTTCCCAACTGCCTTTTTGAGGCAAGAAACATGAAACACATTTTTTATCTTGCTCGCTTCAGGGAGCTCCAACTCGTAAGCCACTTCTCCCACTCTTTGTATAATCTTGTAGGGCCCATAAAAGTGAGGCTTTAACTTTGCTGCTCCCTTCGTTTTTAGTGTCAACTGCTTATAAGGCTACAACCATAGAAGTACCGAGTCCTCCACCTGAAAGCTATGCTTTGTTCGATGTCGGTTTGCATATATCTTCTGCTGATTTTGTGCCACCTGCAGATTATCTTTAAGAGTCTTCGGGATATCTTGGCTTTCCTGAATCCAATCTGGAACCTTAGGTTATTGACTGTCTCCAAATCTTGGAAAAGTATTCTATGCATTACCCTTAAGAGTGTATGACAATCCCTTGAGTGCTCCTTCATGTTAAGCTCTCAATGATTTTATTCCCTCAAAAAGTGATAGCCAAGGTTTTGAAACCTAGGGTTTTTCAATATCCCTTAGTCCATTCTACTGCTTGATGTTTCCATAAGTAGATATCCCTCTAGACTCCATCACCCAAGATCAAGAACTAGCCTTTCCACATAGGTGATCACACCATAAAAGCCTTCTTATATCTAATTTTTCTCATTCTTAAATTTTTGGCCCTTTAAGACAAGACACAAAGCTAGGCTTAGGGATGAATTCAGCTGGGGAAATTACATTTTAAATTTGGAAGGGTTCTACATGTGGTTTGTTACTCATTGCCTCAAAATTACCCCCTTTCCATGGTGAATTCTTCCATTTTAGGGTTGACATCACTGACCCTAGGCACTTTTTCCGAAGAATAAACCCTAATCTCGCCTCAGAGTTCAACTTTGGGCTTTCAAGGCCTGTTATCCGAAATATTGACCATATTCATGTTGTGAAGCCTTTTCTTGGCCTTGTGTACCTTGGTAAGGTTGTTATTGCTTTATTTACTAAACCCTAGGTCACTTGTGTCCTAGATATGTCGTTGGAGGGCACACTTTGCCTTGTCTAATTTGGGCCTTGTTCTTAAGTTGAGTGTCTTTCCTTAGCCTATCCTTGGCACCTTTGAGCCTTAGGCTCTGAATATCCATTAAGTGACCTACATAGGGAACCCTCCCTTGTGGTGAAAATCCACTAAAGAGCAGGGTTGGTGATGGTGGGCCCCAACCCGTAGTGTTTTTCCTTGGTCTAGTCTTTGTCTTTTGAGGCCTTTGACAAGCCCTACTCGATTTTGAGGCAACAAGGCCTAAACTTGATTTTTACTTGTCTCACTTGAGAAAATATATCACTATTGATATTATCTTTAAGATGCTAATTGTATCCGTTGTCGCAAAATGTAGCAGGCATTGTGTAAAACCCCATCATGCGAAACCAGACCTTGTGGCAACAAGAGAAAGGGTTGCCACTATCACCTCAACCTTTCTTCTCCTCTTTAGTGGTATTTGACCACAAGGGAGGCTTGCCTAAATCACTTGAAGGATAAGCAACTACTATGGCTCAAGGTGTTAGATAATAGGTCTAATAAATGGTATAAAGTACCAAAAAAACCTATAAAGGCCTAGATATTTTTTTCCAATATTCAAGTACTCTACTTCTAGACCCAAGATATGGCCGTTATAAGATAGGTTGGTTGATTTGCAATGCTAGGGTGCACGGTGTCATATAATAACCTAAGAAAAGGCTTTATAATGATAATCAATAAAAAGGGATCATGCCTTCCAATAGACACTAGGATTAGGGTTAGGGAATGGATTTTATGGCTGGAACATAATGCATAAACAGAAAAAAGGGATGATGTCAAGCCCTAACAAGGAAGGATTAACCATGCACAATGCTAAATTTTGCTTTAATATGATTTATTCATGCAATTCCTACATAATGAACCATAAACATCAAACAAAATTTCACTTTACCTACAAATCCTAGCCACTAACAATAGATGTCTAGGAAAAAGATATTAGAAGGAGAAAATTATAAAGGAAGAGGGTTGATCAATACAACAATGATTAGTAGCTTGTTTAAAATGGGTTAATGGAGTCTTTTAGGGCTAAATCTCTGAGAATGACTTTCATGGAGTAAGGGGGGATGATTAGGGCATCCATTTTTAAAACCCAAACTATTTTCCTTGTGAGGGTAGAAATTAAGTATAAGGAGTGGACAATTAGAGTTTCCTTATAGGTTTCAAAGAGAACCATTTTGCATTATATAATGGAGCAAGATTCCTGTTAGCACTTAGTAATTTTCTGAAGTTGTAAAAGAAAATCACCAAGGTAACCACAAACCAACTTTGGAAGATGGGATCTAGCCCTGCCAACTTCAAAGAGGGCTCTTCCTATAAGATTTAACTTTGTTTGATTGAATATTAGGCTAGTTATTAAGTTTGGGGTTTGATTTGTATTTGAGTGGTTGGTTGATAACTTAGATTTCCATTGGGCTATGGAGTTTGTTACATAAAATACATATTAAATAGAGTATCTACAGATAGATCTCACAAGGCAAGATAGCCAAACCGACTGGATTCTTTAAAGTCTGTGAAATGGAGAAGAAGAACAGAATAAGGTTCACTTTAAAATATATAGCATTTTTACCTGAATTCTATATTCAAAGATCAGAAGAAAACATAGAAATTATTCGTAGCCAGGTTCAGAGTGTAGATTTAAACAAATTCTATCCTTTATTTATCTATTGAATAATTCAGATTTAGAAAACAATCATGTGCTATAAACAGAGAGATATAAACACATGAAACAGATAGATGTACTTCACCAACAACTTGACATATGAATCCTATGAAAGAGCTTTTGTATTACTTTGGAAAATTTGTTGATGCTTCAGAAAAAGATATACAATAGTGTTTCTTTGTATAAAAACCAACCTGTACTACAACAATTGAAGTATTTATAACTAATTTACAAAAAATATCCTGTTAGGATGACGAGGATGTATCTACAAAATAATAGGACTGAATTAAGCTAACTTATTACAATGAAATGAGGAAAATTGAACTGTCTGAAGTGGTGGCACTAAAAAGAAGGAACAACTGGTTGTTTGGCGCTGAAAAACTGAATGTGTTGTAACGCTGAGTTATGCTACCGAAATTACCTTTTACTCTAGTAATTCGCTTGGGATATTCATCAATTCATCTTCACTAACTTCCTATATACTTTGTCAACTTTAATGTACCTGGAAAATGTCGGTTGGGTGATAAACAAGTTTGGAATTGCATATTGGATGTCAAGATCATATGATAGTGCTTCCATGAATGCCTTTCATGTCATGCTGAGTCTTCCGGTTGTAACTTTCGAGCTATCTCTCGCCTTGTTCATAATTTGTGCATTGTAATCTGGCCACGTGCTAAGCTTGTCATTAATCACTAATAGGTTTGGAAGTCCTTTCTTGTAGAGAGGCTCCAGCATGGCAAAGAATCTCTGTATACATGTGTTCATGTTTTGACCCTTCTCCTCAAGCTATCGCATCAGGTTCCTTTTAGTCAACACTTTCTAGACTTCCAAGATTGTTTCGGTCCTGTCTTCAATTTCTAATTCTTCCAATTCTTTCTATTCTTGGAATTTAGAAATTTAATAAGCTCAGTGGCATCATTTGGTTTATCTCCTAGCTGCTTTCTAACCTGCTCAATGGCTTCATTCAACCTTTCAAAAAGCTCCTTCTATTAAAAAATGATTTGGATTGAAAGCCAAATTTCTCCCATGTCTTCATTAATCCTTTTCCAGATATTTTCCTTCACCTGTGCCAATATATTGCCCATGGCACAATCTTTTTTCCATTTTCTGTAATCTTTGGGACAATGTCTAGGTCTTCTGTGTTTCTGTCAAGTAAGCATTTTCAAACCTTAGGCTCTGCTCCTGTAAAACCTTTATCTCCAATTTTAGTTTCTTTAGCTCTTCTTCCTGTATAGACATATTTTCCATAGATTGAGCTAATTTCACTAAGTCATCCACCACTGATGTGGGAAGCATTGTTGAGGATGATGTTCCTGCTGTAGTGGTTGCTATAGGGACACCTATCTGTAGCAGAGATGCAATAGGAACTGCGTCAAGAGGAACAACTACAAGCTGTGAATTTTGTTCCTTTTCTTTTATTAGCTTATCCATTTCTCCTTCCATTGTGTTAATCTGGGCACCTTGTTCTACTAGAAGCTTGAGCATCTCTTCCTTTTATAGCTTTGTCTCTCCAAGTTCCTTGGCCTGGGGCTCTTCTGTTACTGGCAGTTTCAATTGCTTCTTTAATGTTGCAATATCGACATTCTTCTTTCTGATTATTTCTTCTGTAGACTTGGAATTGTCTAGATCAAGGCCGACTTTGACCACCATTTCCTCCAAGTATTTGATTTAGGTATCTTTGGCAAGTGAGGAGATTTTTTCCAATTTGAGTTGAGATTGCACATTATTTAGAGTAAGATGTAATTTTGAGGCAGTGATAGCAGTTTGAGTGAAAGTCGAATATGCCATCTCTCTTGCCTGCTTGTGCATATCTATTTGATCCAAAGGATGACATCCTTTGCCTCAAATTCAAAAGTGGTTTGTTTGAAATCTACTGTTGACTTTGGTTGAGAGACCTGGGCCTGCAAGAATGCCATATGCATCCTTCCTTTTTCTGTATCATATGCTAAGATGCATCTGTGCTGAATGGAGGATTGCTTTTTGAACTGAGGTGATATGTTATCATGAATGGCCTCATTCCTTTGCTTGATTTCCTTGTATCTTTGAAAAATGTCTAACTGTCTTTGCATCTTAGATGTTTCTAGTGTCTGAGGGACAGTAGCTGCAATAACTTTTGTAACTGAGGAAGATGATGGAGATTTTGAAGTACCACTTTCCAACTTGAAAGTATTCAAACCTGAGAGCACAATAGTGCCTTCTGTGTCCTCCAGTGGTGGAAATTCTATTTTAGAACTGGAGCCTGATTTAAGTTTCTTAGTATATATTTTAAATTCCTTAGCTGAGACTTCGATGACTGGAAAATCAACCTCTCTTGCTCTCTTATCTGTTTTCTCTTTGGGTATGGGAGTCTCTGAAGCTGTCCTTGAAAGTACTTGCTCCTTGGCCTCCTGTAACATGTTTTCCACCCAAGTGTGTTGGTTCATATACTTTTTTATTTCAAGCCTCTGAGTGTGCACATATGGTGTAGTTTTTTGTTCTACTCTTAACTTGGAAATGATCTCAAAGGGGTCATAAGACCAAGTGAAACTAAGAGGAAAGTTCATTTGTTTCAGCAGGAGGTCTGCTTCCTCTCCTGCTGCTCTACTGTTGTAGATGAAGGGTCCGACTTGTGTCTTTATCTTGAACTGGGATTTGTTCTTGGCAGCTACAAAATGAATATCGTCAGAATGAATTATCTGCCTGATATATTCCAAGGCAAATAACCTCATTGGAAAATATTTGGGTAGTTTGTATGGTGGCAGCTTTGAACCATATACTCTAGTCTCTGTGAATGATTGGTAAAGGTACCAATCCCCTTTTATGACCTGTTCATTGAGCTGCAGAACCTTCTAAATTTTTTCACTAATCCTTGGAACATGCTGGCCACTTAACACACAAGTGGCTGGATATACAAATTGGTCTATGAACTCTAAAAATATGTATTCCCGTGATTGTTTTCTGACTAAGGAAGTCCAGAAAACAACTGACTGTGGCTCTCCTTGCTGATCAAGTTTCTACACTGAGAATGGAAACTTATTTGTTTGGAAAAATATAAACATATACATAAGAATGGATGAATATCTGAACATTCCTTTAGTTAAAAATTGAAGGAATTGTTCATGAATTACATTTGATAAGAAGTGACCATAGTCAAAGGTCAGTGATGGTCCTTCTGAAGAAAGCGTGGAAAGAAATCCTAGAATAGGCTCATCTACCCACTCATCTGAGTAGTAACCAAGAATGGAAGACAACTTAAAAAATTTGTCTTGTCTTTTGAGGGAACATAGAAGAGGGATATGGGGGATTTTTCTTAGGGAGAGTATTCAAGGAGGAAGTTTTCAAAGATGGCAGCTCTTTGGGGGAAAGTTAACTTTTGGTAAATTTCTCTGAGAGCTTCAATGGAGAAAGGGGAGAGGGAATCACAGTGGGGAACCTGCAACATCTGATTAATGCTATCAACTGTGATGGTGAAGAGAATTTCACCATTTGGGGAGATAGTTGCTCTCTTGCTTGCAAGGTAAGAGGCTTGGCATCTTAGGAAGAACTCTGGAAAATGATAGGATTGGGGAACGACAAATAGAGGGAGTCTGGATTTCCAAAGGTGTATCTCATCAGATTGGTCAAGGAAATTGTTTTGAAACCAACAACGCAATTCGAACAAGTTGAATTCACACTGTGTTCGGCGATTTTGTAATCTCGGCCTGCAAGTGGAGTATGGTCTAAATCAATAGGGGGATTGAGCATTGGATTGATTACAGGGGCAATTTTAGGTGCCATGGTGGTTGCTTGATGGAGCACTGAAGATTGTAACAGTAGGAAATTGTTGTGCGTCCAATAATTGGCGGGAATTCAGAGTGGCAGACCTTTGTCAGTTGATGAATAATAGGCAAGGGAAATGCTGCAACAATATTATAGCACAGAGGGGCGGGAGCACTATTGAATGAGTGAGGAAAGAAAAGTGTAATCAGAGTGGTAAATTTCATATTTATCCGCAACGGAATGGCCTTAACAGTTGGACTAACAATCTGTTTGGGGCATTAACTCTTGCATGGTGCGGGCAAACAGATAGGAGATTAATGGAGGTTGAAATGGTCTTAGACGTGGCAGATGGGGCTTGGGGGATGAGTGGAGTGGGACCGTTGGTGGGAGTGACAGAATGTAGGGTGAGGTGGTGCGACATGAGTGGCAGTTGCGATGGGACGTGGAGGCAACTGTTGGCGGGAAGGCGAGTTAGGCAGGAAGGCAATACCACTTTCGGAGGGGGGGTGCGGTGTTATTCGGTTTATGGGGGGGTGCGGTGGTATTCGGTTTATGGAGGGTGGGGTCTGAAAACACCTGGTGGCGACACGTAGGTGGGTGGTAAAAAGCTTTTTGGACCCCCTCCCTGTTGTTAAATGTTGTCACTTCGGGGGTGAGGGTCCAAAACTTACCGTGGGTCGTCGGATCTATGCGGGGAATGATCGGGGATGGGTGAGTATGGGGAAGTTTAACACCGGAGGGCTCGGCCATATCTTTTCGGGTGTATGTAACATAACCGAAGGTCCAAAACTTTGGATAACGGAATACTTCAGACTTTATTACATAAAAATCTTTGTTTAACTGTTGTAATGCTATCTAAAAGCGAATGTGGGTGCATTTAAGTATGCAAACCCCTTCATTTTTATTCTAAGAGATAAAGACTATTTATTTCAAACACTAGACTAATCTAATCAGCTAAATTAATCCAGATTAAACAGTTGGATTAACATTATTCACCTATTTCTACCTATCTAATCTTAACCAAGATTAAACTGTTTGGTTAAGTTATTCACTCTAACCTGATTGACATAAATTGAAAACAGCTTGAGCATGATTAAACTGTATGTCTCAAGCAGAAAGGGATTGTGGCATTTTAAACAAGCTGCACACAATTTCATCTATTTATTCTTTTACAAAGCCAGAGGGCTAGTAGTGGCACTTAAGCTAGCATCGCTTTTAGGTTTATTCATTTTATTGTGGGGTTCATTTATCATTTCTTTTCTTCTATTTTTGTATTTATAGTATATACCCTCTTTTCATTTTTTATTTTATTTTTTCTATCTCTTTGTTTGGAAATCATTTGCAGAAAGCTATATTATTTACAATCTGAAATACTGAAAGCAAATACTCAATGATCATTGATTCTATAAATTATAGGACCCTAACAATTCCAACATAGGTTTAGCATTTATTCATGGCACAAAACAGAAACCCTACTACACAAATACAATATGCAAAATATAGAAGATAAAGCATGAAACTTACCAAATTCTCCAAAGAACCATGCCTCAATCCTTAGGAACATCTACAACTACTACAGCCATATAAAAACCCTTCTTTGTATTAGCAACTAACCTAACATGTAATCTTTTCTTAACCCAACGAATTCAACTTGTCTATAATCCAGACACCAAGGTTCCGATCTGGTCTATAAACATGTAACCCTAAGGCTCTCATCACATTAACTGACATGACATCTCTAGTAGCCCCAAAGTCAAGCATGCAATTATGGAGGATACCATTAACCAGCAAGGAGATATAGACAGGAGTAGTACTCCTAGTATGAGGATCACCCCAAGTAAATCTTGGGACTATTGCCAGCCATGTCTATGGTATCATTCTATTCAAATAAGTTTCATTAATTTTCTTTTATGTTAAGGTATTGGAATTAGTTCAGTTAATGGCATCAAGATTTTTCACTTTTGCCAATTTTTATGAAAGATCAAACGTATATGCATAAGAAGGCAAAATGACTGGTTTCTGATTTACAACTGGACTACTCATAGACATCTTTGGTTGGTGTACACAAGTTGCATTGCTTAAATCTTGGGACTACCATCTGCCATGTTTATGTATCATTCAATTCAAATAAGTTCATTAATTTTCATTCATGTTAAGGTACTGGAATTAGTTCAGTTAAAGTCATCAGGATTTTTCACTTTTGCCAATTTTTGTGAAAGATCAAAATATATGCATAAGAAAGCAAAGTGACTGGTTTCTGATTTACAACTGGACTAGTAGATGTCTTTGGTTGGTCTACAAAAGCTGCATTGATTTGTCGTTTACTTCCATTTATTGGTGTTTTCTTTGAGCTATATGGGGAAACCTTTCGTATTTTTGATTTCATACGATAAACATTAACAATTTGTGCAACCATTATATCCTGTACTACTTCTTTTTACTCTCTATAAGGTAACATTGTTTGCTGATTTAAAATTGACATTTGAATCATACCTTCTCTTAATTTCATAATGCGATTCTGAGAAAGACGTAGTACCTTCCTGCCAAGAACATCAATCTGCAAGATATGAACATCTTATCCATCTGAATTCTATGATGTCTCCCAACAAGTATTTATTGACTTATCTTGCTTCCTGAGCAACTTGATAAACAAAATCAGCAAATACAGCACAACTCTCCAAGGATCTGAACAAAAATATTTATGGTGTCAAATATAGTTCCTATGGGGTTAAGCATGACCTCAAATCATTAAATAAAGGTTGCTGTTCTGCACTAATTAAATCAGAAATGCAAGTGCATTTTTAGGATAGCATGCCAAAAGGCCCAAATAGTTATTATACATGATCAAATCAACGAGGGAAGTCACAAATAGGTGGTGATTGGCCCCTTGTTTCTGCAAATAAAATTGTAGATTGGCAAGGCAAAACTTGCTGAAATTGGTAGGAAAACACAATAAAATTCCAAAATTTGACTAAATATGATAGATTAACTTAATGCCAATCAAAATTTCGTTATAGTTATTCCCATTTCTGCAATAAAAATTGCACATCATTGAGCTAACTTAGCCCAAACTGCATTAAACACTCGAATTCAACCTTTTTCAGTTGACACCAATTACCCGTTACTAATTAGCTATTTAACTCATTGTTTGCAAAGTTTTCCAATGCTTTTGCATTTTGATTTTTCTTGAGATCACCTACTTACAAGATTCACCAGCGCCTTGCCTTTGTAAATGAAGTTATGTCACATGTGGTGTGACTGGAAAGAAAACATGACAAGCAAAGTTATTGAATCTATAATTAAAAAGCCAACTGTGTTTTTATACTGTGTTCGGTTCTAGTGCTGTTATTGAATCTCTAATGTCTCTTTTAAGTCCACCAATCTATTGGAGCAATTGATATTTCATTGGCATATTAGAAATAATTGTAAGTAGATCTTCCATTTTAATACCATATTCTCGGCCAGTTCTAATTTGTTTGGTAACTTTCCAATGATGGAACATTCTTGCTTTGTTATGGGGAAATCAGAAGTTGTTTTTATCATAGCAGTTATATGTCACCCCAATTTTTAAGGATGTTAGAGGTTTTGGCATCTTACTGTTGTTCCTTTACCTTTTCCCATTATTTAGCTGTGCCTTTAAAGTGTAACTGTACTATATGTATGTTTCATTTTATCATTGTCACTAGTATCAAACAACTTAGCTGTGCCAAGTAGGTTGTTCAACTCGCTTTTCCATCTAGTTTGGAACTGTTACCTTTTTGGACTTTCGCTTTTGGATTTGTTTGATGGGGATTGGATTTTTCTTTCCCCAAGAATAAACATGTGATATGTTAGAGTTCTGTCCTTGAAACTAGTTTCCTATTTCAACCGTAAGGCATTTTGTAGTTAGGGCATCATTTATAATTTCATTGGATGGTTTAAGTTATCTGTACAGGTTAGGCATTGTAATGGCGCAAATGCATTTAGTTCTTTTTCGCTTCCCAGTCTCGAAGATGTTCTCCTGACCTTAGCTGTTTTGTTTTGGCAAGGGGATGGAGAAGGTGTGAGGTTAAAAAAAGGGTTAGCATATAAATGCACCTACTCAATCACTACAGTGATAGTGATGATCAACCATCCTACTAGACCCTTGAGTGAAGCAATAGGCTATAGCCATCAACAAAATTTCCATGATGGGCATTCATGGTTGTTTTCCTATTCAAACTTGGGCCCACTAATTTGGGTTTCTTGTTCCGGCTTATTGATATCTATAAAGCATAGGAGAATCCTGGATCAAAGTATCTCACCGAAACAAAATAGATATAATATCCCTTGTAACTCCCAATTTATCCTCGTAATTCCACACATAAAAGCAAAGACATTGGAAACTCTGAAAGAGACAACCAACTTAGCATTTAAGCACCACCTTAAGGTCAAGAACTAAAGCTTACAAGGGTATATGTATAATGTGCAATTCAACGAAAATAAATACATAAATAAATGACTTCTTATAAGCTATATTAATGCTTACAAAAGCCTATAATGGTAAAAAAATACCTTTCACAAGGTGTCCCTCAAGAAAAGGATGATGATACAATTGCTTCTTATTTGCAACACATCATAAATGACAAAATTTGTACTAAGAGAGGAATTCAGAGTTGGAAGTGAGGTATAGGGAATGAGGCACAACTTTTGAGAAGAATTAGTATCATTAGAAATTGGCACCTAAATCTGGGGCTTATATACTAATAAAATCCTCGACGATGTTTTGTTCCAGGTAGGCCTGGCAGCCACTGTATAGGCACCAGTGCTGTCCACTTATCATTCTTAATGCAAATTGGCTCAGCTATCTAGGTTCTGTGCTGCATCTCTGGGTTCAAGACAGCCTACATTAGCATTAACTGCGGCATTATCATGGGGTTAAGTGAGCTTGTTTTCAACGACTTTGATCTCAATTCTAGCAGAATTGCTTTGGATGTTATGCTTTTCTGCTAAGAAGATGTCTTTCTTACTCAAATACTGTTTCTTGTTTGAGGAGTTAGGCTGTCCTGTATTACTTAGAAAAAGCAGATTGCCAGTTCAGTTCGACTGGACATCTATAAATGTTTTTGCAGCTCTTTTGGATCAAAACTGGATATTTTCTCCTTGTCTAAATTCTTGTAATTGATTCAAGTTTGTGTGTGTGTGTGTGAGTGAGTGATAGAGAGAGAAGGGGAAAATCTACCCTAGAAAGGTAGTAATTGCAAGTATTGCCAGAGTGTAGTATTTTTTATGCTTGATTCTAGTGTCTTTGAATCCATTTCAAATCTTAGATGTACCTATGTTTTTCTTCATTTAGAGATTGGGAAGCATGTCAAATAAATCTCTCAAAATAGCTTGGCCTGTAAGCTTTCATTTTTTACCATGCTTCAGAGTGTAATTTCCTTACTCTCACTCTCACATGATAGACACGGCATCTCAAAGTGTTTTAAAGCTTAGAACATTCTGCCATCAGAAATGCAAGCACAAGTCCATAACATTATATTTTCTGAAAAAGTGATCATCCTATCTAGCATCTAATATGGTTGTATGAAAAAAATATTTTGGAGTCTAGACATGGTTGGTAAATCTGAGGTCTGCAACAAGTTCATAAATCATTTTACGTTTCATGTTAAAGCATAGCTTTCAAAATAGAATTGAGAAGGTCTTGTTTTTGTTTGAAGTTTCACAGGGAAGAGGTTTGACAAAGAAATTTGGAAAGTTTGGTTGCAACATATTAATTTCTTTAAACCTTTGTTAAATTGAATACTGTTGTTTTGTTGCAGAAATTCTGGAGTCGCATTGAGTGACCATTATATCTAAAAGTTAGTTGTTGTTGAAGTTCAAATTATGGAGAGCAATGCTGATCATAATGCTGATGTGATGGGGTCGGCTGCTAAAAAGAAAAGAGGAAGGCCGAGAAAATCAGAAACAGTTCTACTTCCTGGAGAAATTACAGCACTCGGTGTTACAACACCTTATGATGGAAAATCTAAAAAGCACAGGCCTGCAGACACTGATGGTTCACATTCAGCTCATGGAAATGGTTCTCTTGTAGGCCAGCCTGTCCATGGAGTGCTTGATGGGTCATTTGATGCTGGGTATCTGATTACTGTGAGAGTTGGAGATACTGACACAATTTTCCATGGAGTAGTGTTTGGACCAGGCTTATCAATACCTCCATCCAAAATAACAGACATTGCACCGAAAGTAAAAGGCACAAAGAGAGAAGAGAATACCAGTTTTCCTTCATTATATTCTCCTCCAGCAGCTACACCAATGGCCTTATCAGAAATCTATGAACCTGCTCCTGTCACTGATTACACACGTACAGAATCTGGATTTACACCTGAAAATGGGATAGAGGATCAACAAAATTACACAAACTTTGAGGTTCCAGTTCAACAGATGGAAGATGCTAATGTGGCGTCAATTCATGCTCGAGCAAATAACCAACTGTAATTTGCACAATAAGGTGCTCCCTCCACACACAGCAAGAGTAAATTTAAATACAGCAGATGCAAAAGCATATGGCAGTTTGTAGGTCCTTTTGCTTTGTATTTGGTATGGACTGCAAGGCACTTCTGATGGTAAAGGGGAATAATGCTCCATATCCCTTGCCTAGCAAATTGATTGAAATTTTAACAATGTTTCTTTTCTGGTTCTCTATTTTCATTAGTATTAACTCTTCAGAGCTCCTGTAGACCTTGGTTATGTGCTTCTCCCAGTTCAAACTGGTAGTAATTTGTTGCAGAAGAATTGTCTACAATGACTCTACTCTATCGACTGTATTTTGTGCTTCTGCAACAGTAGTTTTAAACAATGATATTTACATAAAGTGGTCAAAGAATATTTCTGAACAGGCCACAGAGCTTACATCTGTCAATACAGAAGCCATTACTGAAGGTTTCTGACGGGAAAACTCAAATGCTTCTTTAGTTTTTCATAAACTGTATCAGGAGCCAAACATAGTCAACTGTGAAATGAAGGACATAATTTATGAAAGGCATTGGGATTCTTAATCAATATGGAAAACTGCTCTTTGGATACGAAAGTTTTTGGTGCAATTGAGAGTTTTCAGTTTCTATCCTCTGCATGCCTCTTTTCTTTTGCTGGAATTTCTGAAGTGCTAAAGTTGAAGTTGAAAATCATTGCTTTTAAGACTGTAGATGTGATTGCCTTTCAGTTGGGAAGAGTTATTTTCTCTAAAAATTTCATTTTAAAATGAGGCTCATTTGACTGTAAAGTCAAGAGACTGAACCTTTTTGAATTTTAGAGGTAACCATAGAAGCAACTATTTTTGCTCCTAATTATCATTTTGGTAATTAGTTGGAAATAAAGCCATGTCTCCCTCAAAGCCTGATGATAGTTTTCATTGAGTTTCTCAAATTAGTTGTGTAAGAGTCCAGACATGTAGGTTTTAACTCTGTACAGTTAATTGCTGCAAACAAACTCTAAATAAAAACAGAGAAGAGGCAATGACACACACACACACACTAAAAAGAGATTTTACGATCGAAACCCAAACTGAGAAAACCAGTAAGATTTTTTAGTGTATTCTCTTTTAGTGTTACAATACAATATGTATATCGTGTAGCATCCATAAACCGCCAATTCATTTACCCTGTATTAAAATACAACTGTAGTTCCTTGACTGGAATTACAAAACCATGGTTTGAACCACTGTGCCCCACAAAACCACTAGGAGCGAAAATTGTGAGCCGAAAACCACAAAAAATGGATGCAAAAAACTGCCCTTATTTTATTTTATATTATTTTCTTTAAGAAGCCTGCTGCCTGTGACCCCCTTGCTGTGCGTGGTGATAGTTGTGCAAAGAATATAACACACCCAACAAGATTTTCATGTCCTTCTTGGCCAATGAATGATCATTGCCATATCCTAACTTGACAAAGCTAAAAGCTCTAACAACTTTTTTCTGATCACTAATAAATAGGCTTTGTGGATTTGATTTGAATTCAGGTGCTGTAGAAATTGTGAGCTAAACCAGAAATTGTCTTCGTAAAGGACTTTGACTTTTCATTGGTTCATAAATTAGAAAAAGAATGGATGCTGAACAACATAACAAGCATTGATGGAAGTTCCGAAATAATTGTGGAATGTTAATACGAGTGTTTGATATATTTTTTTTCACAATTTATAAGAATTTTCATCTGCTAGGATAACATTGCTTGATTAGGAGGGAGTACGTCCTCCACCTAGAACTATAGTCTCATTGATATATTCATGGTTGATATATTGGCCATTTTAGATATAATTATTTCATCTTGTAGATTTTCTTGGTTCTATATTTGTCATTTTAGATTTAATTGTTTTATCTTTTAGATGGGTTCATACTAGTATTAGTAATTATAAGCATTTGTTTGTAAGACTGCCTTTTAAAAGGTTTTGATAAACATGTGTTTATAAGACTGGTTTTTAAAGGTTTTGATTGCTTTTTTTGAGGATATAATTGTAAACTTGTGCACTAGATAAAATATTTTAAATCCTAGATCTTAGATTCTGCATTGGTTGCAATGCATTCTTAACATTAGAGATGTTGAGCAAGCACAATTTGTTTTTTTCTTTGAAGTTTTGAGGTAGCCAAAAGAGCTAGTCTCATTGATATATTCATTGTTAGAGTTTTGCTCATTTTAGATATAATTATTTTATCTTGTAGATTGTCTGGATTCATACTATCTTGGTAATTATAAGCATCTATTTCAAGCATCTATTTCTAGGATTGCCTTTTTAAGGCTTTGATCGATTTCTACGAGGATATAATTGTAAATGATAAAATATGTTAAATCCTGAATCATATATTCTGCATTTTCATTTTGCAAAGCCTCCTTAACATTAGAGATGCAAGTACAATTCATTTTTTTCCTTTCAAGTTTTAAGGTAGACAAAAGATGGGTCTTGCCACTAGTGACATATTGGGATATCATAGAGAGATTTATTTATTGTGGGCAAGTCAGCCTGATAGATAAATGTTCTTCTAGCATCCTAGGATATTTTAATAGTCTTGGAAAAATACAAAAATTTAGGAATGTCATTGGTTGCATTTGCATTTATAACCTAACATAGGAAACTACTTAATCAATGATACAAGTTGACCTATTCTATAATATCATACATGCAAAGACATTTCAAAAATATAGTGAAGAGAGAGTAAAAACCAAAGGAGTCGGATTAGAAAATTGTTCATTGCCAATGTCCTGCGTATGAAGTCTTTGGAGAATCTTTGTAGTGTACTTTCCCTGTCCCATGAAGATCTCACCATCACCTTGCCAAACCTCCAATCCAAGAAAATAATGCATAAGCCCCATATCCTTCATATCAAACTCCCTTGCAAGGTCCTCCTTGCAATCCCGAATCAAGTTGTTTTATCCAATCAATATAAGGGCGTTAATTTAGAGCACTAGAATGAGTGGAAGCCCTCCAACCATGATGCAATACAAGTTGGCATCCGCCTCACTCTTAGGGAAGCCCCACGAAGGTAGCTATCAATATGAGTGTACCATGCTCTTGAAGCCTACTTGAGCCCATAAAAAGCTCTCTTTAGCCTGCACACATGTGTCTCTACTGAGCTACTGAAACCCCTTTGGTTGCTTCATATAAATCTCTTCCTCAACCACTCCATTGAGGAATGTCGTCTTCACTTCCATTTGGTGGATCTACTCCATTTGTGTTGCAAGTGCCAGAATAGTCCTTATGGATGGATACTGTGCTATTGGGACAAAGGTCTCACCATAGTCTATGCCTTTAATTTTTGAGAATCCCTTGGCCACAAACCTGGCCTTGTACTTCTCCACACTCCCATCTACTCCATGCTTCATCTTGTACACCCATCGTGAGCCAACTGCTGATTTTCCCTCAGGTTGTGGCGCAATCTCCTAGACATCGTTCTTCGTGATGGAGGAATAATTCTCCACCATGGCATCTTGCCAAACCTGTTGAGAAGTTGCCTCCTTATAACTAGAATGTTGAATGGTGTTGTCATTGATCTCAACCCTGGGCTCTGACTTTGACTAAACACCTGTCATTGATGTCAATATGTTAATGAATGCTCTAATATTTGTCTGAATTATATCAAGTTGGAAGCTCCATTGTTGGATGGTTGAAAACCCTAGTTCTAAGATTTGGGTTTACCTTGGATATCCTCATCAATGGATTCCCCTCGTCAATATGTTTCCAATGGTATGTGGCATGTCCCGAGAGGCCTCCTGGTTTGAGAGATATTCGAGTTTGAAGCTAAAAATCCCAGTTTATGGGCTAAAACCCCAAGACATGGCACCTCATCATTGAATTAAGGGTCTCTCATCATTATATGAAGGGTCTCAAAACATGTTTCCATCTATAACCAAGTCCCTCATCAAAACTAACCCCAACTCCATAAGGGTAGCATTTTCCCCTCAACTTATTCCAATGGTCATACAAGCCCCTTGGTCAAGTCAAAGAGTCAAAGCATGAGGCTTTTCACCACGAATCAATTAAATAACATAATAGGCTACCTATAGACACTCTTCTTAAATTTAGGGCGTGAGGGGTTTCAATCACAAAAGAACTTTGACTCCAACAAATAAGATAATTGCAAAATCACTCTTGAAAGGAAGTTAGGGCTTTTTAGGGCTAAAAAGAAAATCAAATTCAAAAGTCTAAAATCAAAAGTTTAAAAGGAAAATTAAATTCAAATCTTTAGTTTAGAACCTTCCTCAAAATAATGAGTTTGTTGCATTAATTTAGAGCCCTTTTTAAAACTATAAATTAAAACCTTAACTCTTATCCAATGTATGTATCTTTGAATATCTATCCTCTGAAATTCGACCCTATGACATCTAAAGGAAAGGAAGACAACAGAGGCTTTCCTTTTGGTTCTTTGTAATTTGTTTTGGGTCTTCTACTATGGCTCTTTGAAGAGCACCTTCTGTAGCACCTCAAAAGCACTATCAATAAGAGCCTAAAAGCCCTCCCTCTCTGCGGTTTTCTAACTCGAATCAAGGGCATTCTTCCATACAAGACCAACAAAGTTCTATGGCTGTTTGGGAGATTCTTTGGTACAACTCAACCTCATCTAGGCCACCACTTTCCATCTGCCTAGGGTTTCCGCAGAAGGCGACGAAGATGTGTAAGTTTCTTTGTCTCTCCTGTTTGTTTTAGGTTCAAAGTTTCGTTTCACATTGTTGATTGACATTTTATTTTGGGACTCAATGAGTGAGTAGCCCTAGCCACAGTTAGGAAGATCATATTTGTTGTTTTTGAGACCTCTCTCTTGCTAGTGGTTGTGGTCTTTACATATTCATGATCCCTATTTGAGTTCTCCTCTTGAACAAACCTAGCCAAAATCCCTGCGACTTTAGGTTTGTTTCGCAGAGTTTTCTTACCTCGATGGTGTGGACTAGTCTACCAGTGCAAACCTTTAGATGCCATATTGTGGAGGATTTCTCTCAAGGCAACAAATTCTTGAGAATTTAAAGTTGTCCTCATCCACCTTGTAGTTCAGTAGGCATCACCTTTGAATCAATTCTCTGTGATTAGAGTTTGAGATAGTGACATCTGAAATGCTCGTCCTAGGTATGTAAATGTACTTGCTTCAATACTAATTTGAGCCAACCCACAACAAACATTCAAGTGAAGAAGATGACATTTATTGGCGGCTGTACATTGAAGATATATTACTAAATCCCTTAGGATTGATGAAATCTCCTAATCTGAAGTTACAATTATAGTAATTGACAATGGATATGTTTTAGCATGGTTATTACAATAAATAAACAATGTTTTGACAATATCTTTCTTGGAGATAATCTCATGTGATGTGACAGTGGTTATACTAATAGTGACTTGACATTTAGACTTAATAGAGACTTCAGATATAGACTTGATAGTGGCTTGACATATAAATTTGACACAGAGACTTGACATATATACAAGTGACCTCATTGCAAACCTCATATATAACATGGTAATGTTCAAAACCTTGATAGGATCAAATGCACTAAGCCAATCATTGAATTTGAATTTTGTTGTGTTTTGGTTTAGAGGTATGTTGCGATTATTGTAGTTGCAAACATCATTGCTTATACATCTGTTGAGTATTCATGCTCAATTACTGAAGCCTTAATTTATCTATAGTATTGAAAATAATAGTGAGATTTGAAAATACATTGTGTCATTGGCTTATAACCTGGTATAAAGTTCTTGATATATAGAAGACTATAACTATTGCAATGCAAAAATCATTCATAAGCATTCAAAGCATTTGACAACATAGCATTTAACAAACAGTCTCATCATAGTCTTGCAAATAAAAGAACAAAGGGCAAAAGTTGCACTACTGTAAGGGAATCAATAGTTAGACCTTCATCACTACGAATTGCTTCATCAAAGGATTGATTTATTTGCTTGAAGAGTGCATTGATACTCGCCTACAAGTTCATTATCACAATTGATGATGTTTGCATGAGCAACGAGAGTTTTATTACAACAAATTGGTTTTGCATCGTATGATCCCAAACCTGTCAAGGCAAAAATTGAAACAACCTAAGTTTGCGCAGAAGACATATCGGAGACATCTAGGACTAAGACTAAGTACCAAAAGAATATTGATTGATATAACTCTTTGTACCAGTACAACAATATTGATCTTGAGGACATTAATGATTTCCATTCAGTGACATTGACTATTGCAAGACTAATTAATTGTTTATTTCATAGCAATGAATTTATTATGGTTTTGGTACAACTAGGGTTTACAACTGATGCATAAGTAGATTCTCAGTTTGATGTGTAGATTGAGCAGTGGCTTGGTTTGGCATTAAGTAGATGTAGGTTTGGTGAACGATGTTTGAAGTACAACAATGCAGTGGTCAGATTGAACAACGTTGTGCAATGAGGTTGCTAGGACTTGACAGCGATATACATATCGAGTAGAGAAATTGAACCTTCATTATAGTTTCTTTGTATTGATTTTGAGCACAGGGGGATCCAGTTTGAAAATTATGAAACGTGGTCCGCTTGTTGATTAGTGTGGTAGGGTGGTGTAAGCCATGTGATTGGATTCACCTTTAGGATGGAGCATGAGAACACTTCAAGGTGGTAGGGTGATGCTAGGACAGGTCAGAGCTTGCACAGGGCATTGGAGCATATGTCTAGTTGCAGCTGGTACACAAGGTGTTGGAGCATCTGTCAAGTTGGAGCCTGAGATCTAGGGCGTTGGAGCATCTTCCTAGTTTTAGTTAGTAAATAGGGTGTTGGAGCATCCTACAGATTGGAGCCTCCTTCAGTTGGATTTGAAAACTTGATGTAATTTTTTTTTTGAAGAAGACAAATATTAAGAAGAATTCGGTGGTTTTTGACCCAGAAGGGGTTTTTCACCTAAAAATATTTATGTCCACTATCTTGGTTGTTGTGTGTTGTTGAATGGCGTTTATTGCTTTTTTCTATCTAATTAAATATTGTTGAAGATTAACTAATGATCTAAAAAGATTAATAAATTTCCAATTGCTAAGAAATATTGATCCACCCCCTATCAATATTTCCAACATAGAACCCCGGATGCGGGTGACAACCTGCGGCAGTTATGAGATGGGACGGGCAAGCAGCGTAAGCCACCTACCCGCCATGCGCCCCTGCGCCGTGCCCACATGGGAAGGAGTTAAACGTTGACGACACTGGTACATTAACATACGCATCTAGCACAGGAGCATTTACGCTCCACCCACCATCGACTGCAACACAGGGCTCGACCCTTCGGCTCTTATGGCGGCCACAACAAATGCGGGTGGGCTTCGAGGTAGAGGAATTCATATTAGTAAGGGAAGAAGCAAAGATATCGCCATGATAATTCAGGTTTGGGTTGAGGTCTCACTGATGCTGTGGAGCTGGAAGCTGGGTCTGAACTCTCAGGCCACCTCCGTTCCCCCGGCTTCCTGGACGGCTCCTGGTCTCCGTCTCTTTGCTGGGCTCATCTCCATCTCTTTGATCCCTCCTCAATCTGCGGCATACCATCCCCTGCCAGCAATTCATTTTCTGTGTCGCTCAAGCCCCATCTTGGTCCTGCACTCCCCTGCAACCATGGTTCGCCAATGAATGCTCAGTCGGCGCGGCTCATCCCGTGGCAGGTCTTCACGCCCTTCTACTGCAGAGAACATATCCCCCCATTGCCATTGCCACTGTCACTGCCCGTTTACGGCTCTCAGGCCAAGCCAATTCTTACCAGCCCATCCTTCAGGGACCTCTTCCTCGCCATCCTTCGTTTCGGCGGTTTTTACCTTCAATGCCTCCCTGAACTGCCCCAGAATCAATGCACATGTCTCTGTGCTCTTCATCGAGGAAGCCCAGGAAGAGGACGAGTCCAGCGCACAAAGGGAGAATTCTCCACCTGCTGAGCCTAGGGGAGCCATGGAAATGCCCTCTACTATTCCAGTGAAGGATTTGGGTGATCCTGTTAGCCAGAGGGCAGATGCTGGAAAAGAACCTGTCATGGAGGCTGCAGAGGAGGTTCCAAAGCAGGAAGCGGAGGAGTATGGCTGGTGTAGGATCGTGGAGGAGGTACCGGAGGACTAGTCGTGTCTGTGTTCCAGGTTACGTGGCTCGTTTTGGAAAATTTTGGTCAATATGTCTTTGTGTTAGCAAGTCCAAGTGTCAATGCGTCTTGTTGTTTATGGGTATATGTGTCATGGTGCTGGTGTTCAAAGGGTCATTGCGCCCAGGTTGGTATTCGATGATTTTGGAACTCCCCTGTGAGGGAACTTTTTGGTCGACGCTCGGTGTCCAGGTCGATGCTCGGTGTCCAGGTCGACGCTTTATGTCCAGGTCGGGGGTCTAAGGGTTATTGTGTCCAGGTCGAGGCACTGTGTTTTTTGGAACTCCCCTGCAAGGTAATTTTTTGGGTAGATGAATGCCTGTTTGTCCTAAACTGAGCATGTTGCTGCTATGCGCTGCTAAAATCTCCAAGTAGCTGGGTTTTTGACAACAAGAATGTAATTGTATCCTATTTCTGTAAATAATAGATTAATTTTACCGAGAAAAAAAAATATTTCCAACGTAGAAGGCTCAATGTCCACCACCTTCTTCATTAGTGCCATATCTCCCGTGTACCTTTGTGGCTGCTTGCTCTGCCTGAACATGGTGCTAGGAGCTTCAACCTGCTCCTAGGCCTCCTAAATCAGCTTATCGGCCCACTTGGATTTCTTCCTCCCTGTGTTGGGAGTCTCTAACTCAGTAGTTGCATGCTCTCATCCTAGTGTCTTCTCCTCGTCATCCTGCTCAACATCTTGCTATGGATCCCAATGTGAAAGCCTCTTGCCACCTGGGTAAGAATCAATCTATGATCTTGGCTGAGGCTCCTCCTTGGGAGCGAGTAGCTCCTCCATCTCAAGTACTCCAACTTGCTCTCGCTCTAAGGACTCCCTCAGAGCTCTGGACTCCTCAAACCTCGTCCTGCCTAAGAACCATCTTCTTGAGTCCTAGTTGATACACCCTGTATGTTTGTGCCATGAAAATACCCTTTTCTACTGTAGGATCCAACTTCTTCCTACTACCTTTGGATACGTGGTTATAAAAATTTATGCCAAAGATACAAAAGTGTGAAACATAAGGCTTATTTCCTGTGAAAGCCTCCTCCGGTGTAACTCGTCCAAGAACCCTGTGTGGACTCTTGTTTTGCAGGAATATTGCAGTGTTGCATGCCTCCACCCACAAGAACATAGGCAATCCCTGACCATGCAACATGGCCTTGGCCGCTCCGATATTGTGGTTCTTCCTCTCAACCAACCCATTCAATTGAGCATTATGGGGTGCTATCGACTCTCTCCTAATGCCCTCCTTTGCACACAACTCCTTGAAAGGCATTGGAGACATATTCTCCATTGTCACTCCTCACTACCTTATCCTGTTCCTGGTCTGGTTTTCTACGAAGGCCTTAAACTCCATGAACTTGGCTAAGGTCTCATCTTTCTTCATTAAAAATATCCAAATTTTCTGAGAATAGTCATCAATGAAATTAACATAATACATGTGTCTCATAAGAGACGGAGAAGAGAAGGGCCCACATACATCTTAACGCACCAACTCCAAAATCCCTTTGGATTTGTTTTCTCGACCCTGAAAAGAAGTCTTAGCATACTTCTGAAGTGTGTACCCCTTACACATATCATGCTGGTAATCTTGTGGCTATCTATTGAAGAATCTTCAACGCTCCGTAATGCAAGTGTCCCATGTGCCTGTGCCAAAGTTCTCCAATTTCACTACTCTGCTCACCACTTGCCTTGCTGCTCAAGATTGCACATGTCTCAACCCGCAACCTGTAAGGTTCTTAACCCTCACACCTATCTGCTTCACCGCTTCAGAAGCTAAGTGCTTGAGGTATGCCTTACCTTTGATGAATATGACATCATATCCCTTGTCCTCAAGGGTATCTACTGAAACAAGGTTCTTCTTTAGTTTTGGAACATAGACGACATCTCTGAAATGGAGAGGTCTCTTGAAGTCCCTCTCAAAGATGACAGTACCAACCCCCTTGGATGTGTACTTGCCATCTTCTCCTAGCTTGGTTTGAAGTTGCATGTCCTTCTCCTTTCGCTGGTTGAAATATTCCCTGCTCTCGGTCATGTGGAAGGAGGCTTCAAAATGAATATACCACATGTTGCTCCGTACTCAACTTGCCATGCAAGCTATCAATGAGAAATATTTCTAAAACTGAGAAGAAAACCCATCTTCCTCAGCTGATGCAGCCGCGTGACTCTTGCTTAGGACCTCTTATTCCGATTTGGACACTTAGTAGCACAATGCCCAAACTCATGGCAATTGAAGCACTTGATCTTACTTAGATCCTTCTTCTTCTTCTCGCCCTTCTGATTATACTCAACCTTCCCTTTTCCTTTCTCGCCTTTGCCCTTGCCTACAAGAGAAAATCTCTTCGTGTCCTCTATCTTTGCTAATCTACCATGTTGGGCTCCTCTCGAGATCTCCTCCTAAATGCAACCATTCCATAACCTTTCCCAACTGGGAAAGTTTTCTCTACCACTGACAACATCCTAGAAGCCATACCAAGACTTGTGAAGTTCCAATAGGGAAAAAATGACAAGGTCATGCTTAGGTACAATGACACCCACACCACCTAGCACATCTTGAACCTGAGTGAACTTTGTAAGATATGTGATGATGGGCTCTTATGGTCTCATCTAAATACTCAGCTTCTCCTTAAGAGCAAGCTTCCTGGTATTGCTGGAACTTTGATATAGATCTAGAATAGATTTGAACATCTCAAAAGTTGACTTCTCCTCGTGGATATGAGAAACTATATGATCTTTCACCCCTTCTAGCATAATCCTCCTAAGCTTGACATCATTATTAGTATGTTAGGCCAATTGTTGGAGATCTTGAAGTGGTGTTCTTGACAAACTCTCCCACCCCATTATCCTCCAATATTATCGTGATCCTCCCTTTCCAAGAGACTAATTTAGAGAATTCCTCTAAACAATGGTTAACTCTCAGTCCTTGGTACACCATCCTCCTTGTCCAAGGAACTACTCTTCACAAGTCAGATCTCTATTCTTCACAAATCTAAACTTCCTGGTACTGGTCTTTATTATGTTCCTTGCTCTGATACCATGTAGATTTTCCTTAAAATCATGCAACTGCTTGAATGAACAAATATGAAACTTAATTGCACCAAGACACATGATTTCTCCATGATAAACGTGTAGTGCAATAGAAACAAAATTAAAAACATAGTTACACGATACAATAACAAAATATTTTCTAGGGAACCCAACTGGGAAAACCCTCTACTAGCTGTAGAATTTTATTGACAAAAAATAGAGAAATTTATCTATTTACAAGGAAACTATTTCAACAGAGAATACACTTCCCTTGGCTTGAACTAAGCAAAAAACCTGCCCGCTAGAACTCGGCCTCTTCTCCCTATTTCCTTGCGCTGTCTCGCTCTTATTTCTTAGCGTTGGACAACCCCTATTATTTAGGAATTAATTCCTAAATCTTAACACACTTTCTACAAGGAAATTCTTTCTCAAAGATCTGCATGTAGGATGCTCCTAAGTATGCTCTTCTCACAACCATCTCTCACATAAAACTCATGTTGAACAATACAATGATGTGACTTCGTCCTTCTTATAAGATTTTTTATCATGCTAAATCTGGAAGTGTAAATTTGGAATATGAGTTGAGTTCGACTTGTTAACTGAGTTGAATCGACTCTTCAAATATCCTGCCTCAAATAGAGCTTGAAGCTCTCTAACTCGCCTCTTTCCAAATATAACTTTCACTTGGAGACAAACATAATAGAGCCTCCAACTCATGCAGATGAGTTAACTACTTCATGACTCGTCCTAATTCATAGGACCTCGTGCATGCTAAAGGAAGATTGAGCGAGGTCTATCTTGACTAAGGCGCAAGTCAAGAAGAACTTTCTCGCTACTATTCTCAACAAATTCAACAAGAAAGTAGTGGAACAAACAAAGAAGTGGATTGCAAGGCAAAGGAAAAGAAAAAAACTTATGAAAGAAAACGGGTGCCTTTACAACAATATGGAAAGAGACAATGTTGAGAAAACAAACAAAAGATCAAAATAAGTAGGAATCTATAGATCAGGTATAAGCAAAGAGGAAGTGAAAAGAGAATAAAAGAAAGAAGCAAAAAGAAAAGGGAGCAAGAAAAGTAGAAGACTTATGAAATAAAATGGGGGCCTTTAACAGGAAGATAAAAAGGAGCAATGTTGAGAAAATAAGAAAAATAAATAGGGGCCATAAACTGGATATAAGTAAAGAGGAGGCAACAAGAAAATAAAAAAAGAAGTTGGAAGACTAAAAGAAAGTGAAAACTAAAGAGAAAGAAAACAAGGAAAATGAGTTGAGTTAGCCAAAAAGAAGAAATTGAAGGAAAAGAGGGAGACATAATGTAACCCACAAATTGAGAGACTTAAAAAAATAAGGATGACACCAAAGAGGAGAAATATAAGAGATCAACGCAAGAAAAAATATAGAAAGGAAATAGAAGAAACATATAGAAAATTGGAATTCCAAGACCAGCTCAAGTAGATGCAACATAAAATTAAATTGCATGAAGAAGAATTGCTCATAAGTCAAATTGAAGAGATAAAAATCAAAATGAAAAAAGGATGAAAAAGGAAAAGTGAAGTGTATGATATAAAATTGAAAGTGAAACAAGGTAAGGAAAAATGTAAAGAGAAGAAAGAAAAAGTAGACATTTCATTGATAACCATGAACAACGCTAATTAACAAATTTTCAAGACAAGAGAACAAATCCAAGTAACCATCAGTGATTGACAAAGCTAGGGAAACATTAATGCGACAAAACAATGGAGGGAGGATGAGAATATGGGAAATCAATGGAGGATTAGTTCATCATATCATCTAAACAACAGAGCTTGGGCACCATTAACACAACATGACAATTGAGGATTGAAATATAGGAAATCAATGGAGGATAAATTCATCATATCAGTGTGAAAAAACACATAACATAATTCATCTCATCAAAATATGTTACCTCAACATAATACCTTACCTCACTAGAGGATATATTTTCCACAATCAACAACACAATTCACTAATTATAGAGAAAATATCAACACATTAACATTTCAATACAAATACATAAGAATAACATCAATACAAGCCAAGCATGCAAGAACAACACCAATACAACTTAGACATAGAGGAACAATATCAACACATTTTAGGCACATTCAAACAACATAAGCATAGAAGACTAGAAACACATCACAAGGCAACAAGGCACTCCACAATAGAGATACATGCCATCATCTTTCAATATGAATCACGACCTTTTTTTTCCATTGAAATACCTTGAGTTGAAGCTCAACATGAAATTGGTGAGCAACATCAATTGTTGGGTTCAACTTGGGTGAAAACATGTAAGGGAGAATTAGTTGAGATACAATTTTAAGAGACCTAAACCATGAGTTTAACTTTTTAAGTCATTGGATGCATACACCTTTCTTTAACATAATTTGGAAAGTAAAATATTTTTTCAAGAGTTATTCCAGCCTACTAGTATATCAAAGTTTATTGGACTTATACATACACAACCTACCCTAATAATTACTTTTACTTTTGTCAATATTATTAATTGTTTGTCATACTAAGTATAAACCTAGCTAGTACAATGACAACCAACATATAGTATATAACTAGACTAGGGATGGGCATACTAATGTTTTCCAAAAGGATCACTAGGAATGTCAATATCTTAGGGAAGCTCTTTTTCAATGCTTCTCCCATAGATTACTTTAGAAAGAATCTATTGCATTGAGAAACACCATGATTTTTGAGGTGGACGAGAGGTGGAGTAAAGTGTATTTAGAACATGAGCATACTATAAACTTTAAACTTTTGACGTGAAACAATGCAAATAAATTCTTAAACAAAATAGACAGAACTACAATGGCATAAACAAAATACACAAAGATTTACCCTAGAAAGCCTTAACCAAGAACTTTAGCAAAACTTAGAGCTATACCTCTATTTTCTTAAATGTATTAACTAAACTACACGTGATACAATATTTAGGTATTTTGCAACATTGAAATACCTAATTTGTTAACTTGGATTACATTACAATCCTTGTCCATAACCAATATTAGATTATAATGGGTTGAAAATCCATTGGTCAAAAAACCCAAAATAGGTTCAAAACAAACTAAAATAGCCCAAACATTTTTTGGGGGCTACACCCTCAAGGAAGGGAAGCTTGGTTGCCCCTTTGGTATATTCAAAGGATATGAAAAATAACAATTCAAAGAATATAACATATTCCCAACACATACAATCTCCTAGCAACAAATGGTACTCTTAGAACTAAAGGAGAAGAATGAGGATGTAGACTTGGCAATTTAGATAACCCGTTACACAAATGCAAATAATTGGTTTAATATTGGTTATTAATTCCAAATATCTTTGAGAAGAGAATGAAAACTTATTAAGAGATAAGGATCAAATAGAATATGAATTATAAGAACTAAGCTGAGACAAATACAATCCAAATAAGGATAAAGAAAATAACTTGTGAGACATAGCTCACGTTTAAAAATAATTGGATAAAACTCTCATGATAACTGTGACCTACAAATTATTATGGGGCTTGGAATTTTAAGCCATATTTTTTAAATAATGTTTGCAATCTTTTGTGCATTCAAAGTATGATTTCCACCCTAGACTAATTTCATATCCAAACCTGTAGCAATTTGCTAATCTAAGGCTTCCATACCATTTCATGTTTTCACTTTCCATCTGTTATTTCATGTATAAAATGTCACACTCTACTATTATTTTCCCAAATAAAATATTTTGTTATATTCATTTGTTTCACTTTCCATTTATTATTGACATTTTTTCAAACCTGAGACTATTGTGACTTGTCACTAAGATGAATATGAACAACAAGGAATTGATACTTGACTGATATTGATGCATGGAAAGGCAAGAAGTATATATGGAATAAATAAGAAATTTAGGCTTATGTGATTTCTTCATGAAAATTTTCATGTATCATGTCCCTTTAATGATTAATGTTTGTATTGTGATTTGTGCCATGTTTAAGATATTTAGCAAAACTAGTAATGTGTTTACTGCATTTATTATGATGCTTTTTATTTATTCATTCTTCACATAGATGTATAGATGAGTTTCCTTAGTAGGGAGGAAACATAAGAGGAAGAGGTAGAAGGCGAAACATGGCTTGGAAATAAGTTCAAAACAAGATAATTAAGTTATTTATTCATGTTGACATGAATTTCAAGGACTTTAATCAGATTCTACAAACTTAGAAAATAGACCTTGGTGACCAAGTTGTTTTACCTCCTCCACTTGCACAACTTGATTACCATTTGCAAGATCACCCAAACATTATGGATATTATTGACCCTCCTAAATATTCTGTGAATATGGTTGGAACAATAACTTGGTTCAAACTCCCTCTGGTGTCATATATTGGCTGTAACCACCCCCTTCCTAATCCCTTACATCACAAGTTGGGAGGAGGTTAGTTACTATGCTGACCCAGGATCCAAAGAGTCGTTATGGAAATGGGTTCTAAAAATTTTGATCCTTTCAACTCACTTAAATCCTCAAGTAGACATCATCGTTGTACATGTCTCATCTAGAAGTGTCCGGCGATATAAATTTTACCTCAATTCGACCTCTAGACCAAGAGATATCACCATTTGAATTTTGACACATCAGAATGCACTGCATCATCAACAAAAACTATTCTCATCATCCTCATAGTGCCTCGTGGCAATGATGTGTTGGTTACCAATCCACTCATGGCATGGATCTTCACAATTAATGCGTATCTATATTTATATATATTTAACCCCGCCTATGCACTCTAGCTTTGCATTTATTATATATATATATATATATATATATATGAAGGTGCAAGTTAAGAGGGGTCGAGATAACAGACTAGGTAATAGGAAATTTTCCAATAGTTAATGGTCCATATATATATAATATATATATATATATATATATATATATATATATGGACCGTTAACTATTGGAAAATTTCCTATTACCTAGTCTGTTATCTCGACCCCTCTTAACTTACACCTTCACAAGTGGCTCCAGGGAAGGTTTTCTGAGATGACATGTCTATGGATCCACCTTGTGCTAATGAACGAACCATCGGGTTCATGTGTATGCCATTGTGTCACAGCTTGAGTCGCTCTGCAACATTTGAAAATCATTTCGTTGTTGAATTGTCGAGGTCCGATCTCTGGACTTACGTGTCTTGGTGGATCCACGCCTCTGCATGGTCAACACTCTCGATTGGTCTATAAGCTCCCACTCTTACTTAATAGATCCAACAACCTTTCTACTGCCACGAAAACCTGATACTGAGTCATCTCGATTCTCCCTTGAGAACTGCGCATTGCTACCCCCCAGAGACAGACTTCGGGACATAAAATTTCCCGTCAACTTCTGCAATATTCCCCATCTAAATGGGTCCCGCCTTAGACTTCCTAATGTTGTGATAAGCCTTTCACATGGGGATTGGATCCTTTGACCACCAATGCACAAGATCCAACTCATCCCGACCTACTCCACATTATTGGCCCTACTACACTTGCCCTGCCCTCATCAGCTTACAATTTCCCTTGCACGACCTCTTGTTGGCTTCTGAGAATGTAAACTCCAGGACATGTCATATTGGGCTTCCTATCAGCCATATATTTATCTCACTTACTCTCAGTCGTCCATTAAGCTGACTTTCACTCTTGGTCTTGCGTTGTGGTCTTATAAGCTAGTAGTCTGGCCTTCTAGCCACCCATCAAGCAACCCAATAAATTCAACCAAGATCAAGGATAAGGTTATGGTATAAGATTTCTTCTAGTTTTACATTATGAGCCTATTGTAGTGGCTACAACCCCCCTCCAAATTTTTTCCTATATTCAAATTTTGGAGCCTCCTTTTTGTCTTGTGAATTATCCTTTTGAGTTGTTTAAGTCATCCTTGGTCTTACTTTTCTAAGTATCAAGTCACCTTCTAGTAATCTCAAGTGTCACAACTTCTTGTTCTCACATGCATAACTTGTGTTTCTCTCAATTTCATACTTCATGATGACAGTTACTCCTAGTCACCCATAGCTTCGCACTCCTTGATGACAATGATTAAGCATGCATTTACAATAGGGATTGTGCAATACTTTGTGGCAGTGAACTATGCAAATCCTTGTGATAGGCAATTGTGACATCTCCTGTGCCAGTTAATTGCACTGTCTCCTATGCCAGTGAATTATGCAGTTCCCGAAGACAGTCAACTGCGCACCTCTTGATGACAGGAACTACACACTCCTTGTGGTTAGCAAATGTGCATCACTTGTTGACAATGTGGGAACACTTTCCAAAGTTAGTGTTGTTGCAAGTGGCAGTTAACTATCTATAACTCCTATATTTCTAACATGCATGTGCAAACCATAACCGTAGATCTATGAGTGCTCACCTATATAATAAGCTAGTCTAGAGCTCATTCTCACACTCATATTTGGAGCTATGTGCATTTCTTTAGCACAACGAGTTTTAGGTTGCATGTGCGTTGTTATTCTAGATAAGTTTCGTAACTGTCGCTTTTATCTGATTTCACTTCTACTTTTGTTGCTTTTACTTTCGTAAGTGTTTTTTTTGCTTCCATTTTACATTATGAGTGTAGATTTTGTTATATTTAGTTGTTGCATGTGTCGTTTCTCTCTTGCATGCTTCGTTTCTAGTGTCGCTTCATATTCCAAGTCCTTTCGCATACTGGTAATCATTGTTGATGAATGTATTTATGCATGTTGATCTTCTCATAATCCTCATTGCTTATTGTTGATTAATACTTAGTTGAATTTTGAGTTGCAACTGTGCATTGCTCCCTTCTTGGAAACAGGTCTCAAGCCTGTTCTCTACTAATCTAACATGCGAACCTCTTAATACTTTCCTCTATTCAACTGCGCATTGCACAACTCTAGTCAGTAGGGTGTCATCCCTACTCACTACCATTGTGAACTATGCAATTGCTAGCCTCAACTGTGCACTGCACACTTTCAGCTAACAACATGCACCCTCTTGTCCATTATTGATGCAGACTGCACATTAGAGAATCCCTCTCTCTCAACAATTGTGCATTGCCCAATCCTAAGGCTCAAACCTTCAAATTTTCCTCTTGTTGAGCTATCATGCACAGTCTCTCCTCTTTGTCATTACACACTTCTAGTGACCAATCAGGTCACCCTTTCCTCAAGTTTTCCCTGTTGTGCTCAAAGCTTGCACAATCCTCCTTCTCATTGACTTCTTTTGTGTTTGATAGCTTGATAGTGATTTTCTGTGGAGACGACTTTTTGTTTCCATGAGTGCATATCCACTTCCAAGTACTGCCACTCAAGAACTTATCAATCTCACATTCTCCTCTAACATGATGCCTCTTGTTACAAGACAAACACCAGCTAAGGAGGCCACTAAAAGTAGTGTTGAAGGTGCTAGAGAAAGTTCTGAATTAGGAGCACCTATCTTGGAGGATACCATGTGTTTTTTGGATAAGTCTACTACTTTATCATGGTTGATAATAAAAGATGATTTCAATAAGAAATAGTTCCCATAGGATCTAGAAGATGGGGAAATCTACATTAATCTCAAGAAATCCAAGTTCCATAAAGTTGCTTGCAAATATTTGGTGCTACCGTGTGAAAAAGGAATCAGATGGATATTGCAGTGCCCATACTCCAAGAACATGATTCTAAAAGTATGAACGGGAAAGAGCTCACAACATATCAGCCACATGATCTCCGTTCATATTACAAATTGTCGAAGCCTAAAGAATATTTAAATTTTAAGTATTATGCAGTTTGGTCTCATTTGAATACAAAGGATTGTCATCAGATCATGGTGGAAGGAACAAACTAAATTTCGCCAAAATCCAGAGGGGTTCTATAGGACAAAATAATTCAAGAAGTTATATTAGTACCTCATGAAATGTGTTGCGGACTATATGGACAGGAAAGCACCGAGTTTTGTGAACAATGATGGATTTACATGCTTTACCCAATGGTTACAGAAGGGAATATCTTCAACTGGTCGGATATACTTGCCCAAAAACTGCAGATTAATGTGTCAAAGGTGAAGAAGGATACACAATGCAAGCAAAATCAGTTCTTTATGTCTGCAATATACCTTCTTGATGGAATTTTTTCTAGAAATGAGTTTCCGAGTCTAAAGTGGAAGTGGACTCGAAAACCACTCTTTGTCAACATATATTGCAAGCTACTTTCAAAATTCAGTTACAAGGGAGTTTATAACAAATTGGCTAAGCATTTATGCTTTGTACTCTATCATATGATATTTAAAATTTAGGCTCCCTACATGAATGATCAAGCCAAAATTTGTAGATTGGTTCGCTTTTTATCAGGGCACCCATATCAGAGTCTTCGAATGCCAAACGTTGCCACACCTTTTACTGAAGTATGTGACTGATAAGGTGGTCATGCAAGAGATTGGATATTGAATTTACTCAGGACTATCACAACTATTATAGAAGAAGAAGAAGTAACCATGGACTCTCCTTCCATTCAAAGTGGGGTCTTATGAGTTGAATAGTTTGATGGCAACAAAAACATAAGTAGAACTCAGGTGCCTTAGTTTTAGTGAAATGAGTTTCCACATATATGACCTTAGGGGAATATGTAAACAACACTATACTAAGTTGCATTTTCCTTGGCCATATGTTTTTGTTTCTCTGGAAGATGAGGAGAAGACGAAGGTGGTACAATGCTTCCAGAGCAACTGGGTCAGTGGATGAGGAGGGCCCTTCTAACACAGCTCATACTCCAAACATTCTTTAAGAAGGGAACCAATAGGAAGTGCCTACGCAAGATAGTGTTTTCAAGATAAAGAGGAAGATCATACATGAGCTTGAAGAAGAGAGGAGAATTTTTTAAAGAAAATCCAAACACCAAAGGTGCAATTGAAGCTGAGAGGAAAAAAAGGAATTAGAAGAAGCCTAGAGGAAGCGACAGGCAGAGGAGTAGAGTAGAAACAAAAAGAAGAACAACAAAGGGAGAAAAGATAATACATGCAAAGAAGAAAGGAAGAGTTGATAAAGATAAAATAATAAAAAGCTAAGAAGAAACAACAACAAGAAGATTTTCGAAAGCAAAGGGAAGAAGAAGAATGACATAAGTTAATAGAGGAAGAAGAAAGAAACAAGAGACATGAAGAGGATTTGTTGGCAGGTGGATGACGAGCAAGAGGAGGATAATCAAGAAGCGAATATTATGCCAATTGCATAATAAACAAGATATCAGACCCCACCTCCTCTTACTGGTGGCCATCTCCCATTCAACGAAATGGGAATAGTTCATCCATTGGATGACAGGGTCATGGACATTTACAAATTTACTTTTGATGAAATGAAGAACATAATAGTACAAGAAATAAGGTATTTTTTGAATGTCCCTCTATAACACACCCCCTCCCAAATCCTACCAATCACAGGTTCAAAATAGGTGGCTACTATGCTGACCCAAAATTCAAGCTGTTGTTATGGAAATGGGGTCAAAATTTTTTAATCTTTTCAACTCACTTAGAGCCTTGATTGACATCACCATTGTGCTCAACTCATCAAGATGATTTTGATGATATAAAAATTTACTTCAATCTATCTTCGATATCAAAAGCTACGACCAATTGAATTCTAACAAATTAGAAGGCACCATGTCACCATTTTGCCACATGGCATCCATGAGACGGTCCTAATAAGTCTCTCAATGCCACTTGGATTGGGCTTATTAGTTGTCAAACCGTTCATAGCATTGGTCCTTTTAACGCACACTTATATTTGTGTTCATAATGATTCCACGCCACACACACATATTTTATATTTATATAATGCAAATCAATGAGCCTTAAATCCTTGTGCTTTCGAATTTGTTCCAGGGGTAATTCTTCTAGGTTGACCTGCCCATTGTCAATTGACGAATTTCTTATTGACAACGAATTTTCCCATTTCTCTGCTATGAAGCCTGACTCTTCTTGGCAGGCAGAGGAGCAGAGTAGAAAAATAAAGAAGAACAACAAAGGGAGAAAAGATAATACATGCAAAGAAGAAAGGAAGAGTTGAGAAAGATAAAATAATAAGAAGCTAAGAAGAAACAACAACAAGAAGCTTTTTGAAAGAAAAGGGAAGAATAAGAATGACATAAGTTAATAGAAGAAGAAGAAATAAACAAGAGACATGAAGAGGATTTGTCGGCAGTTGGATGACGAGCAAGAGGAGGATGATCAAGAAGCAAATATTATGCCAATTGCATAATAAACAAGATATCAGACCCCACCTCCTCTTACTGGTGGGCATCTCCCATTCAACAAAATGGGAATAGTTCATCCATTGGATGATAGGGTCATGGACATTTAAAAATTTACCTTTGATGAAATGAAGAACATAATAGTACAAGAAAGAAGGTATTTTTTGAATGACCCTCTATAACACACCCCCTCCCAAATCCTACCGATCACAGGTTCGAAATAGGTGGCTACTATGCTGACCCAAAATTCAAGGTGTTGTTATGAAAATGGAGTAAATTTTTTTGAATCTTTTCAACTCACTTAGAGCCTTGATTGACATTACCATTGTGCTCGGCTCGTCAAGATGATTTTGATGATATAAAAATTTACTTCAATCCGACCTCGGGATCAAAAGCTATGGCAATTGAATTGTAACAAATTAGAAGGCACCATGTCACCATTCTGCCACATGGCATCTATGAGGCGGTCCTAATAAGTCTCTCAATGCCACTTGGATTGGGCTTATTAGTTGTTGAATCGTTCATAGCATTGGTCCTTGTAACCCGCACTTATATTTGTGTTCATATTGGTTGCACCACACACACACATATATTTATATTTATTTAATGCAAATCAACGATCCATCATCTATTGGCAAACCTCCCATTATCTGGGCCCATTACCCCAACCCTTAAATCTTGTGCTTTCAAATTTGTTCCAGGGGTAATTCTTCTAGGTTGACTTGCCCATTGTCAATTGACGAATTTCTTATTGACAATGAATTTTTCCATTTCTCTGCTATGAAGCCTGACTCTTCCTCCTATGTGCCCTTTTAAATACTCCATGATAGATCTTACAAGCTAGTTACCTCGACCCCATTACCCTAGCTCCTAGTTAATGTGTGCCTCGCTTCAAGCATCCAAACAATAGTTTCAGGGAACAACATCCTGCTTCTACTCAAATATGTGTCCTGCTTGCACTCTCATGGAATAACATATGGGGAGTAACATCTGGTGTTCTCACTTCATTCATCCCAGGGAATAGCCTCCGGTGCTCTCGCTTCATTCATCTGGGGAATAACCTCCGATGCACCTGCTTCATTCATCTAAGAACGATACCTCTGGTGCTCTCACTTCATTCATCCCTGGGAGTAACCTTTGGTGCACCTGCTTCATTTATCTAGGAACGAGACCTTTTGTGCTCTAATATCTTTCACTCCAAGGAATAAACTCTGATGCACCCACTTCATTCATTCGAGGAATAACCTATGGTGCACCTGCTTCATTCATCTAGGGAATAACCTATGGGCTAACATCATCCTATGTCTCCCTTCGACCATCGCTCTCTCCAAGTCAATCTCAATCATTAATCTCTCTTGCTAATTTTTTTCCAACCCTTATGCCAACTTTGTGCATGGTCATGTGTCACGATCATATGGCTTAGAGATCTGACCTTGGAACCTGCCCATACTGAGCCCGATAAATTCCATCACGACCATCGATGAGGTTTGAGGTTCGAAGGGGCCAAGGATAAGGCCATTTCTTGCGCTATTGCAAAGGAGATTCGACCATGGATCAACCACAGTGGTTTTATAAGAGTGTGGACCTATAATAGAGACTGACTCTCACCCTTGGAATCTGATGAAGTGCACATGGTTCTATCCTTCTTGAGCTTCTGACAAGAATACCATCTTAGGGTTCTTTATGACAAAAATACAAGGCAATGTATAGGGGCTAGAACATACAGACCAGGGACTTATCCATTTGGTATTTGGAGCCTTTTAGTCCTTTGGTCCTCAATTTCATGTCTAAAATAGATTGAGGGTGGCTCTGATATCTTTAGGTTTCCTTAGAGAAAAAACAATGTAGTAAACTTATACATATAGGCAGAAAAGATACGGTGCCAAGAAGGCTACCAGGAAATCAACATTCCACAAAGTGATAGGGAATCCCTCTTAATAATCTTATAATATGCATAAACCATATATACATGTGCATAATCAACGTCGTTATCAACCTACAAGAATTTGTTCTTAAGGACAAGATTCCAAGCATGAACCACATAGTTGCATGGAAAAGACTCATAAACAAAATCATAACAATATTCAAGCAATTTCATTAGCAAGAATCATGCAACAATATCATGCAAGACTTACAAATAATTTTCCTTAAATTTGCAACTCTCAACTGAGATCTTTTTCATCTACAATTCAGAAAGAAAGGCAAATGAAAATGGGACTTCGATTTTCCACCCAACTATAAACCTATTGTAGCTAAGAACACTTATAATAGTCACCCCTGAGCCAAATCCATGATCTAAGGGGAATTTCTTTCTCAATATCCTTTGTAGAAAGCCATCTTGAGGACATAGAGGTTGGGAAATTATGATGATGGTTTATCAGCTAGTCAAGTATCCATAGTAAGGGTGGTTTAACCACTATGTCAAGCACTCTAAGAGTGGTTTATCAACCCACATCAAGCACCAATTTTGGATGTGGTTTATCAACCCTAACTAGCACCCTGAGTGGTTTATCAGCTGTGTCAAGCACTCCATGAGTGGTTTATAAGCCTGCAACAAGCACTCCATCCCATTTCCTCTTACTCTTATGGTCACGATTCTTTCTCCTAGGGAGATTCTATTCCCTCACCTTGTATCTTATTCTAACTTTTCTAATGAGCTCCTCCAAGACGAGGTCCAACTCCATATTGTTGTGCATTCTGGTTTTTATCATTTTCCCAGTGGTCTCTTCCTACTCATCTTGGAATCTTCCTCTTATTTTTCTCATTATTTGCACCATAAAAATAATTTGAGGCACCAAATAACCCCACTTGGGTTCATATTTCCTCTTCCCTCTTAGATCATGGATATGGTTCCATACTTCAGGCCATTACATTATTACATTACAAAAATCATGGGAACAATTACCAAGGGTGTCACAAACCCCACCCCCTTAAAGGAAACATCATCCATGGTGTTCTTATTAGTATAAACAAGACAAAACTGAGCTTTATATAATAATAATATATATATATATTATATATTATATATATATATTTATATTATATAATATATATATATATATATAACTCTTACATCCCTTTATTAAACAAACAAAACATGGGTATTTCACTCTTATTTGCTCAGTTATCTCCCACGTGAATTCATCAGGTTCAAAGTGCTTCCATTGCACCTTGATGTGCTATATTGTTCTATTCTGGAGTGTGATATGCCTCTGGGACATGATGCATAGTGGTTCTAGTTGGAACTCTCCCTCTAGTTCCACCTTGAATAGATTCCTAGAACACCCCCATTGTGCTTCTGATTCCAATCATCCATGCTCATGACCCTTTAAAAACCAATATCATTTTCTAGCATCCCCTTCTTTGCTTCCCAGTCCCTCAAGTAATCTGATCCCCCTTCCATGCAGTCACTCACCTTCCAATTTCATGCATCCCCCTCTATACTTCTCAGTCCCTTAGGCAATCCATTTCTTGGTAAGGATTCCTCGCATCAAAAGAGCCTCCTAACCAAGGCATATCCCTACATTAACATTTTCATACAGGTCATAGTGTGCTTCATGGAAATTGGTAGACACCATTGGGTGCTAGTGTCCCACAATGGTCCTGTTAATGAAATATTTAACCAACATGTTGTTGTGCACTATGATATATTCAAGTTTTTGTTCGCCTTTCATCCAAGTCCATTCACCAAAGCCAGGAAATTCCATGCTTTCCTACATCCTAGCAGATAAATGTCCACGAGTTTCGTCATAAGGAAATTGCAATCATTTAAATCATACCTCATTAACAAATTTTTCATGATGTGAACCTTGCAATTTCATTTTGCTTCCTATCATAGCAAATCAAGCTAGCTCAACCAAATTTCATAAATCAGAATATCAATTATTGTTCATAATTTGAAAATTAATAAAAATCAATGAAATGATGATACTTATCTTGGATTTCTCTTTACTTTACACATTGGGTTGGTTCCAAATTTAGCAAGCACTCAGTGGTCTTCTTTCCTCTCATACACACACCACATTTATTTCCCAAATCTGGCAAGCATCCATTTCCTTCTCTTATCGTCAACCAAATCCAACTCAAATGAGCATCTTATAGATAAACAAGTGCTCTTAGTGGCATGGAAACTATATTCCCACACACTGGATCGATTTCCCTACTCTAACAAACATCTAGTAGTATATTTATATGGAATATAGGGATATATACACCCATTCTCCACCCCATGAATATTGGCATTACAAACCCGAGTATTATTTTGTTGATGAGAATACAGGTGTATCTTGCACCTTCATAGGCTGAGGAAACCACCATTCCATACAGTTTACCTATCTCAATCAACACAGTCTTCGATAGTCCCATACCTGCCTGTCCTAAACACATTACACATTTCACGAGCCCAAACCATTCCATACCTGCCTGTCCCAACACATTACACATTTACGCAGTGTACAACATAAAAAATTTACATATACACGCGATACAATGCAATTAATACACATGTTACAACACTGCACATACACAATACACATGGCACAATATAACATATACACAACAATATTGCACATCCAAAGATCACACTGTATCTACTAGGAAACCTTGCCTCAAATATCTTTATGATGCCTTACTTTGTGCATCCAAATACCGTCTCTCTCCACAAATTCTAGGAAAATTTGTCTCTAGTTTCTTTCCCATGCCTTACTGAGCACATCCAGAGACCAACTGTCTCTATCCACAGACACCTTGGAATCTTACCTCTAGTGTCTTTCCCATGCCTTATTGCGTGCATCCAAAGGCCAACTATCTCTATCCACAAATACTAGGCAATGCTGCCTCTAGTGTCTTCCCACAACTAAAATCCCAGGTTCGTGATTTCTCCCACTATCCATGTTTGTCCCAACATGCCACAATCACACTACTTTCATTCTATTGATGTACCCTTCAACATTCCCTATTGATAGCATAAACATGGGCATAATTATAATCACACGGTACCAAAATCATAAATCAACAAGGGCTGCCTCTTTCCCAATTGATTCCTCATACACCGGGGAATCATTTCATTCCATCTATACTATCATTCTCCCAGAGGAATGATCCTTGACAAAAACCTATCAATCACAATGGCTTAACATAACTCAAGTAACAAATCATGTTCATGAATATAAATCATATTAATATACATATCAAGTAAGGTCAAAGTTTAGAGAACCTCCTTTGTGCCATTTTCATTACATGTGGTTTATCAACCTCCTCAGCAAGCATCTCGTGGCAACTTTGCGTTATCTTTTTCATGACAGGTGGTTTATTAGCAATGACAAGCACTCTATGAGAGGTTTTTTAGCCCACAACCATCACCTTGGGTGGTTTATCAGCTAGTCAAGAACAACATAATTTCAGAGTAATGGGTGGTTTATTAGCTGTGTCATGCACTCTATGAGTGATTTTCTATCCCACATCAAGCACCTTGGGTGGTTTATCAGCTAGTCAAGCACAAAAAAAATTCACAGTAATGGGTGGTT
Organism: Pinus taeda; assembly: GCA_000404065.3. Classification (NCBI taxonomy): domain Eukaryota; kingdom Viridiplantae; phylum Streptophyta; class Pinopsida; order Pinales; family Pinaceae; genus Pinus; species Pinus taeda. The sequence continues at coordinate 83,429 of APFE031312381.1, read as the reverse complement.
TATCTATTATGTCAAGCACTCTACGAGTGGTTTATCAACCCAAATCAAGCACCCTTCTGCATGTGATTTATCATCCCTAGAAAGCACCCTTATGCATGTGGTTTATCATCCCTAGAAAGCACCCTTATGCATGTGGTTTATCAACCTTAGCAAGTACCCTGTACACACATCTCAGATTCCTATTAGCCACATGTTCCAAGAATTAAGAAAAACAAGTTAGTATGGCTATTAGTTTTTGTAATCAACCTTCTACTGGACTAGCATCATGTAATTACAATCAATATTTTACCAAGACTAGCAACCATGACATAGTTTAAAATCAACTCATAGTTATCAACCATAGTGCTACATCTAGTACCCACTTACACAAGAGAGCCATGGATATATAACCAATAACTATGGTGTTACAACCAACACCCACTTACACTCATGTGTGTATCAATTGTCTTAGAACACATTCTGTTAGTAAAATTGTCTTAAAACAAGATCATTTCTTCATGCAATATCATAAGCACATACTCATATTGTGCATTTAATCAATCATTCAAACAATACTTTAAGGGTGCATAAGTTCAAGAATCATAATCAATAGTTCTTAGAACACATATATGGAGAAAACCACTAACTAGTAGCAATCTTCTCATTAATGCACTCACAACTTTGTCACAATATTCATACCAACAAGCATAGGTGCCACTTGTGGCATTCTCTCATCAACACCTTGTTTTCCATAGCCTTGGTTCCACAAGGTTGTATACACTACTCTCATCGGTTTCCCAATTGTGTTAACCTACTCATGTTCATCATCTCATCATTAACCACTCGTAGTCATCTGAATCATGTTATGGCAATAGACAAAGAATATTTATGTATGCACATTCATTACTGTATGCACTTAACATAACTTCATGCATCTAGCATATCATTATTTAATATATATTTGATGGATATGCATCTATAAAATAATTCATATCTAGAATTTCATTATGCATATGTTATTATTCATCAACTTATGACAACTTCTCAAAACATCAAATAAAATTATAAACTAGTGGGAGTTGAGAGATTCCCCCTCATAATTTTGATTGCATCATTCAGTCATGAACTTTTTCAATCCTTGTTGGGCTACTCTAGGGAATCTAGTCAACATCTACATCTTTATCTTGTTGCATCAACTCAAATCAATCTTTAAGTAACATCAATATATTCATATATAAAAAATAATAATTTTCACACAACCATATATGGAAGTAGTAAATAATTATTAGCGAAATTCAACAAACAGTAACCACTTGCACCCAACAAGCAATCATTCTCAAAATAACACAAATATCAAAATTTTTAATCTCCAAAGATCTAGTGTAGAACCTTTTCTATTTATTTCATCTATGATAGAGCCCATCCAGTCCAAGTGTTTGAACCTGGAAGCTCTGATACCACTTTATAAGACATCCCCTCCCAAATCATACCATTCATAGGTTCGAAGGAGGTGGTTACTATGCTAACCCAAAATCCAAGGTGTCATTATGGAAATGGGATAAAAAAAATTCAACCTTTTCAACTCACTTAGAGCCTTGGTTGACATCACCATTGTGATCGACTTATCAAGATGATTATGATAATATAAAAATTTACCTCAATCCAACCTCTGGATCAAAAGTTATGGACATTTGAATTCTAACATATCAGAAGATGCCATGTCACCATTCCACCATGTGGCATCCACGTGACGGTCTTAAAGAGTCTCTCAATGCCACTTGGATTGGGCTTATTAGGTGTCGACCTATTCATAACATTGATCGTTGTAACCCATACTTATATTTATGTTCATATAGATTATGCCACACACACACTCACACATATATTTATATAATGCAGATCAACGTGTCACCATCTATTGGAAAACCTCTAGTTACCTGGACCCGCTACCCCATCCCAGTACCTCGATCCTTAAAGCCTTAGGCTTTCAAATTTTCTCTGGGGGTAATTTTCCATGCTAACCCGCCCATGGTAATTTGACGAATTTCTTATTGACGAAGACTTTTCCCGTTTTTCAGCTCTAAATCCAAACTCTTCCTCCTATGCGCCCTTTTTAAATACTCTGGGATAGATGTTATGTGCTGGTTACCTCAGCCCCATTATCCTAAATCCTTGTTAAAATGTGCCCTGCTTCAAGCATCTGAGGAATAGTCTCCGGGGAATAACATCCCACTTTTTCACAAATATGCATCCCACTTTCACTCCTGGGGAATAACATTCGGGGAGTAACATCTTGTGCTCTCGCTTCATTCATCCCGTGGAATAACCTCAGGTGCTCTCGCTTCATTCATCTAGGGAACAACCTTCAGTGCACCCACTTCATTCATCTAAGAATGAGACCTCTGATGCTTCTACTTCATTCATCCCAAGGAATAACCTTTGGTGCACCCGCTCCATTCATCCAGGAATGGGACCTTCGGTGCTCCCGCTTCATTCATCCCAAGGAATAACCTTCGGTGCACCCGTTACATTCATATGGGGAATTACCTTTGGTGCACCCATTTCATTCTTCTGAGGAATAACCTCTAGGATGATGTCATCTCGGTGTCCCTTCAACCATCTATCTCTCCCAGTCAATTTTGGCCATCGATCTCTCTTGTTAATTTTCTTACAACCCTTATGAAAACTTCACTCATGGTCATGTGTTGCGGTCATATGGCTTAGCAATCTGGCCTTGGAACCTGCCCATACTCCATCTGGTAAATTCCAACATTACCGTGGATGAGCTTTAAATGGGCTAAGGATAATGCTTCTATCTATGCCATTGCAAAGGAGATATGAAAACAACTCGGCTATGATGGTTCTATAAGAGTGTGGACCTACAACAAAGTTTGATTATTCCCCTTGGAATATGAAGTGTGCATGGTGCTATCCTTCCTTAGCTTCTAGCAAGAATACCATCTTAGGATTATTGATGACATAAATACAAGGCAAGGTCCAGGGACTAGACCATATAGTCCAAGGACTTATTCATTCAATCTCTTGGAGCCTTTCAGTCCCTTAGTCCTCAATGTCATGTCTAGAATAGATTGAGCTTGGATTTGAGATCTTCAGGTTTCCATAGATAAATAAACAACATAATAAACTTATAAATACATGTAGAAAACATATGCTGCCAAGAAGACCACCATGACATCAACATTCCACGAAGTGAAAGGGAATCCCTTTTAACAATCCTATAACATGCATAAACCATATGTGCAGGTGCATAATCAACATCATTATAAGCCTACAAACATTTTTGTTTAAGGACAATATTCCAGGCATGAACCATACAATTGCATGGCAAAGACTCATAAACAAAATCATAACAATATTCAAGAAATTTCATTAGCAGTAATCATGCAAAATCATTTTCTTTAAATTCAACTTTCAACTCATAGATTTTTCATCTACAATTCATAAAAGAAAAGCAACTGAAAATGGAAATTTGATTTTATGCCCAACCATAGACCTATTGTAGCCAAGAATACTTAAAACAATCACCTCGAAGCTAGATACACGATCTAAGGGGAATTTCTTTTTGAGTAACCTTTGTAGAAAGACATCTTTAGGACACATAGGTTAGGAAATTGTGATAGTGGGTGGTTTATCTAATAAAGTACAATAGAATCCATAGTAAGGGTGGATTAACAGTTGTGTCTAGAACTCTAAGAGTGGTTTATGAACCCACATGAAGCACTGATTCTGGATGTGGTTTATCAACCCTAGCTAGCACCTCGAGTGGTTTATTAGTTGTGTCAAGCACTCCATCCCATTTCCTCTTACTCTTCTAGTCACAATTCTTTCTCTCAGGGAAATCTCATTCCCTTAGCTCATATATTATTCTAGTTTTGCTCATGAGCTCCTCTACGAAGAGGTCCAAGCCCATATTGTTGTGCTTTCTACTTTTTATCATTTTTCCCATGAATCTCTTCATATTCCTTTTGGAACATTCCTCTTATTTTTATTATTATTTGCACCATAAAACTAATTTAAGGTTCCAAATAACCCCACTTGGGTTCATATTTCCTCTTCCCTCTTAGATCATGGATTTGTGGTCCCATGCTTCAAGCCATTACATTATTACATTACAAAAATCATGGGAACAAGTACCATGGGTGTCACACCCTCATCACCCTTTTTCCATCAACATAGAAAGGGTGTGTGTGTTGAATACTAGGAAGAATCCAAGAGCAGTCACAACAACGAATGCAGCCTTTGTGGAAGCCACTAAGAATAACATTGATTTATTGATGCGATAAAATGAACAATTAGCAAAGGATTTGGATTTTTCAAGGCAACAAATTTATCACCTCATATTCAAGAATCATAGGTTGTCTTCCACTAGTGCAAGCAGAAAGGAATTGAAGGCAACAATACTAGCAGAAATCAAGTCGTTGGAAGACACTATGAAGCAATTATATGATGAGATGTTCACTCTTCATGAGGTAATAGTGCTCTTGCATCAGGTACATAAAGGATCACAAAATATGGTGAAGGTATTGAAAATAACTTACATGTCCATATACATGATCTAGGACTAGGGCACCAAATATCTGAATACACCAGTAGTGTTGGGGAGGAAAAGAAGACAAAATGTTGAATTGGATAGGGGAGAAATCAGGATGTTTCTATGGATTTAAGAACAACTCCATACTTTTGTTACCAAAACCATAACAACATATTCGTGACTATGTCATTGATTAGGTGCCATGGTAAGGATGCACATGATACCTTTTGTTAGCACATTTACAAAAGTAAAGTGCAGGAGCAATTATCAAGCAAGAGATAAAATATTTCTTGAATAATATCAAACAAGCGACCACTCAGGATGAGCTCAAGGTGACCAAAGAATCTATTTTGCAGTAAGTGACTAAGGTAGATAATATGCACATGAAGTTAATCATGTTGTTGATCAAAATTCAAATAGATTCCAATACCATATATCTAAATGCACTTGAGGGTAAAATAAGATATAATCCTGATACACGATTGAAGGTTGAACACATAACAATAGAGAAAAAAGCTTTGCACTAATATATTACTACAGAGTTACATGCCACCATCGTTGAGTAAAAATTTCAATAAGTTTGATCATGATGTATTCTTTTGTCTTATGTCTATAGCCACATTTTTGTCATATTGTAATTTTGTATTTTGAAAATAACTGAGAAAATGTAAAATGTGTAAGTGGAAGTCCAAGAGTCACATAGGGAATATGAAGAATTATTAGGTAGCTCAAAGGTTAAAGAGGAGCTCAAAAATCAAATGGAAGCTCAAGAGTCATGAGGGAGCTTAAGAGTCACAAGGGGAGGGGAAAGGTCACCTCACTTGTTTTCCGCATAACTCAAGCAAAGGGCTTCAAATTTTGGAGAGCTAGCCTCAACTTCTTGTTTAGCATAGGAGAGAAGATCATTCTTTGGAGAAGCAAGTGGTAGCTTCACGTTCCACTGTTGGGGATAGTGTTTCACCATTGTAATTGTGTACTTGGAGCTTTCACTTAACCATCAGAAGCTCTCCGAGACAACACACTTTCATGTTGTGTCATGAATGTTATAAGACTATTCTTTTAATGTTTGTGGTATATGTATATGTTCATACATACCAAAGGAAATGAACTAATTCATTAGCTTTGGTATATATCTTGTTGAATGTGTGTTGTTATTTGCTTTCATGATCGTTTTTATCTTGTGAACTATTTTGCAGGTTAACTAACAAGTCTTTCATTTCTCTTGTGTGTTTCTTTTAGGATGGTACTATTAATTTTATACTAGAGGATCACTCTTTCTTTCCCTTCCGTGGAAGTTCCTTTTATACATTGCAATCAGTGTCTCACAAAGCTTACTCACTTGATTAATTCAAAAATATGTGTGTGATCTCTTGTGTTGTTTATTGCATCCAAGGCATATCCTTAAGATCACTATGATGGTGGGCGGGCCCATATTCTGGATGGGGCTCCTATCCCAAATGGTGTGAGCTCTAATTGGGACTTTTTACCGGGGAGACCCCCTTATTGTTAGCAACTTCCATCACTATCAACAAAGCCATTTGCGAAAGGTTTCGACCATGGCTCCACTATGGTCGTTCTGTAATCAATTGGAATTGTGAAAAAACTCCACCATCGTCCTTATAGTTTTATGACTCACACTCAGGTGTTATCCTTCCTGAGCTTACGACATGAATTACTTTCCTAGGTTTCCAATGGTGAAAATGGAATGCGCTGAACAAGGACTTTTCCATCCAAACCAGAGGCTTACCCATTTAGCCTCTTAGAGGCCTACGGTCCCTTCATCCTTATTGGTTTACAGGAAAAAAATTTCTCTCGTTCCAGAGATTTACAAGTCTCCTCAAGGAACAAATAAGCATAATAAAGCTTATAATAACAACTAGAAAGCATATAATTCCCAAATAGGCTGTAAGGATATCAACATTCCATCAACACCGGAAAGGTCCCTTCCAACTAGATTACAGGCACAAGTTGTGCAGTTTGAATTTCAAATGATCATGCGCACATATAATAGTGATGCTGAATGCACACAATACTCACACAAATAATGCTATATATATATATATATATATGTGGTCATGAACAAAGAAAATTAGTGGAATACCACAACAACAAAGCACACATTCATCAGAGTTTTACCATTCCAATCACTGTGAATCCTTGAACCATTCACAAAACGGATATAACACTGATTTAACAACTCAACGAGAACTCAATAAAAGCAAACACATTTTTAATAACTTATCTTGAAGTAATTCTGGAATGGAAAATTGAGTTTGAGACAACAAATCTCCACCCAAGCATAGATAAAATGCAACCAATTCTCAATTGCAATTGTCACCCTTGAGCTAGATTCTATAGATTGAGGTAGTTTTTCTCCAGGGATTGACCACCAAATGTTAGTTGATACAGGGGCTCCAAAGGTTCTTCCACATTCACCCACCAATCAAATAGCAATCACAACTTCACAGGGAATCGAGAGGCCTACCGCCTCCACCCTTCAGTTGTTCAACAACAAATGAACTCCTTGGACTCCAGAGGCTTAACCTCCACCCTTAGACATAAATCATAGTGGTTCCAACCACTAAAGGGAATCCATAACCCATTTTACACAATTGAAACAAGGAAGGCTCCATAAGTACTCTCTCTCTAAGAATCTATAGAACAATCCCTCCACCCTAGACTTTAAGGGACTCTAGAGAAAACTATCTCCACCCTCTAGCTAATGGAGGACCAGGAGGCCATTGTACTCACTTGAAAGATCATCTCATGTCATTCTTTCCAACCAAATTATCCATACCAGGTGCTACTTCTTGGCCTTGAACTTAATGTCTCTCCATGTAACTGATATTCATTGCTTTTCCCCCAATGTGATTTCTTTTGTCTCTCTTCTCCCATCCACAATGATTCATTTTTCCTCTTCCACCCAATTTTAATCTTTCATGGTTGACTTCCTCATTTTTCCAGTTGTCTATATAACTCCCATACTCCATTAATTTGTTTGGTCCTTGTATCTTGTCACATATTTCCAAAGCAACATTACCTACATACCTTGTCTTTCAATTCTATTAAATTCAGGAACCATTCTATTTAACACAAAACAACCATCCTTTAATCACTTTCCTAACAATTCAAAGTTTCCTTAAGGAAACTTACACTATCCCAAGCAAGCAACCTCCCCAATCTCTGAAGTTTGTGTCCCTTACTTAACCCTTTCTAATTTAGAAATCCAATTACATGGAAATGTTTACATGGAATTCATAAGTAAAATATATTCGAGATTGTAAAAAAACCATCCCCCTTAGGGGAACACCATCCTTAGTGTTCCACATCTATAAACAACACAAAAGACATGATGAAAGACAAACATATTTCATCATGGAGCTTCATATAAACAACTCTATATAGTATTTATATACACATTTTCTTTGACCAACAAACAAAAAGGGATATGATGTTCACATTGTATCATCCATTTCCTAAGTTCTTCCTTAGGTCTGAAGTTCCTCCACTGCAACTTGACTTTCTCTATTTCTCGATGTTGGAGCATGAGGCTCCTCCAGTCTAGAATGCATAATGGTTCTAGCTAGAACTCTCCATCTAGTTCCACATGTAGCACAGACCAATCACTCACATGATTATAATCTTGTACATATATTTTAAGCAAAGAAATATGGAAAACATCATTGAATCTAACTAATGGAGGTAAGGCTACTTTACAGGCCACTAACCCTATTCTTTGAAGTATCTCAAAAGGCCCACAAAATTGTGTGCCAACTTGGCACATGAAACAATATTCAACTTTTCTTGGGTCTGACTCTTAAGTAATCATGTTCCCCAACTTGGAACTCCTTATGCACCCTATGCTAACATTCATAACTCTTCTACCTATCTTGTGCAACGTTTAAATTCTCTTTGATAATTTGCATTTTCTTCTTCGTTTCTTTCAGCATATTAGGTTCAATGAGGATCCTATTAACTAGATTTCTCTAGCTAATAGGAGTATTGCAAATCCTTCTATAAAATGCCTCAATTGAGCTCATCTTTATAGATTCTTGATGCCCATTGTTATACGTGAAATCCACAAGTGGACTATACTCTTCCCACTTCCATGGCTAGTGCATCACATATATCCTCAACATGTCTTCAAGGATTTTTTTCGTCCTCTCTATTTTCCCATCTGTCTATGGATGATAAACTGTACTGAAGGCTAATTCTATTCCCAAGCCTACAAATAGTTCTTCCAAAGTTTTGAAGTGAACTTGGCATCTGTATATGAAATAATCTTCTTGGGAACTCCATGCAACCATAATTTCCTTTATGAAGATCCATTCCACTTCACTTGCCGAGTTGGTGGATTTGATTTCCACAAAATGAGCCACCTTTTTCAACTTGTCAATAAACACCAAAATAGCGTCGTGTTTCCTCAATGTTCTTGGAAACCCGTTAATAAAATCCATGGATATCATGTCCCACTTCCATTCTGGAATAGGAATGGGTTGCAATAAACCTGTTGGATGTTTATATTCGACCTTCACCTCCTAGAACTCCAAGCATCTAACAACATACCCAACTACTTTTTCAAATTAGGCCAATAATAGAACTTCTTAATGGTCATGATAGTCTTCTGGTATCCCAAGTGACTGGAATATGGTTTGTCATGAAACTCTCGCATTATGAGCCTCTTCAATTCAACTTTGTTTGCTATGTAGATTCTATTATTGAATCTAATTAAACCCTCATCTGTGAGATGATATCCCTCATTTGTACTATCCTTTCCATTTGAAGCCTCTCTTTTATTTGATGATATTTATTGTCATGTTGTCTTGCATTTATGACCCACTCTTTCAGGTTTGTCCCATAAGAGCTTATGGATGCCATTTGGTTTACTTGAATCCTTCTACTAAGTGCATTCAGAACTCTATTTTCCTTGCCCTTGATGTATTTGATCTTAAATTCAAACTCACTAAGTATAGCCATCCACTTAGCTTGCCTTGCATTCAACTTAGGTTGATCAACAAGTATTTTAATATGCCATGATCTTTCATAAGTGTAAATATCCTATTGAGGAGGTAATGCCTCCACATTTTTAATGCATGAATATTGCAAACTAACTCCAAATCAAGAGTTACATAGTTTGCTTCATGCTCATTTAATTTTTGTGACTCACCACTGAGCCCTTCCTCGCAGAATTTGTACACACCACAAAATATTTTTCTGGATCTGCAATCCTCAACACTGGTGCATCAGTGAGAAACTTATTTAGCTACTCAAAGGTTGTTGCACATTCAATTGTTCATTCGAACTTTTTTCCCTTCCTCTTCAAGGAAGTGATAAGATGTTATGTCTTGGAAAAGTTTTGAATGAACCTCCTGCAGTACCCTACCAACCCTTGAATGATCTGATCTCATTCACATTCTTCAGTGGTGGCCACTCCATAATGGCTTTGATCTTTTCGGGATCAACTGATATCCTCTCCTTGGAGACAATGTGATCCAAATGGAAAATGGCATCAACCCATGGTACTCATCTACCCATAGTATTCATCGACCCATGGAATTTACCCATGGTATTGTAAATGGCATCCACCCGTGGTATTGTAAAATCCACCCATGGTATTCATTCACCCATGGAATTGACCCATGGTATTGTAACCGAAAAATACTATAAGTACCAAGTCACATTTTGTAAAAGGACATATTGTCCGCCACAATGTAGCCTTTACAGTTCAGAGGCATGTAGCCACCATATCTCTTCTCAGAGATAAGCTACCATTGCCATAGCTGGTTTATTTCCACTTCTGTTTGTAAGCATATTTTCAATATTTTACAGTAATGAAATGAAGTATTATTTCCGCTGCATATCTGTGGTTATGTTTATCTCTGTAATTTGTTGCATTCCTGTTTAAATCCAGATCAGTGGGTTTTAATAAAAAGTTTCTTTGTGGTTTTGTTTATTGGGCATTCTCCTCTTTTTCTTCTGGAAATTCAAGTTTTCAGATCTTGGGGGTCTCTCCCCCCAAGATCCATTTCAATTTTTTTTTTTGATCTTGGGGGCCTGCCCCCAAGATCCGGATCAGTGGTATCAGAGCAGGTTACGATTCCATGGGAATGAGGGTTTGATGCATATTTCAATTTCAAATTTTGCAGCAATATTCAACAGACTTCAGGCATGTGCTACAACCTCCACAGAGCACTTTCTTGGGTCAAGCATGAAGAATTTTTCTTTTTTTCATTTTTTTGGAGGAATTTTTTTGGGCGGCGACTTTGTAGATCAGATCTGAAACATTTGGTAAAAGATTTACAAAAAAAATACTAGATCTGGATTTCTCTCGAAAAATCACCCAATTTCAAAAAAAATGGGTCAAATCGGAGTCCAGATATGGGAGATATCGCTGATTTAAAATCAGCTATTTTAACAGAATTTTTGTGGCAGCGGAACTGTTGCAGTGCGAATTTGAGATCTTAGAGTGCCCAGATAAGGATTTTCAACTTATGGGAAGATGCAAAATGATCCTTCTGCTTCCAAAAATAGGTTATAATAAATATTATGAGTTACATTGGCCGAGTTATGTCCATTTTAATTCTGGAACAGCATTCAGAGTGGGTTCCCATTGGAGACGTGCCCTCCCACCCCACTTTAGTAGGCACCCGCTTCACATTCATCAGTTTCAACATAGTAGCATTCGACTTGGGTTATTTGGAGACGTGCCCTCCCACCCCAGGCTATGTAGGCACCTTCTACTTCATCAGCAACCAACATCATGTTATGGGTCAACCGCATAAAATCCTTGTCATCGAAGTCCATTTGCTAGGCCGCACACTGTCAGAATCACAGTTGGTCACAAGCATTATAGGGTATCTCTATCCTCGGACCTTCGTTTATCAGGGTTTTGGGTTAACCACATAAAACCCTTATCTTCAGTGGCTCTTCATATTCAACAACGGCTTCGCAAGAGGGAACTTTACGCAATGGGGACCATTGCTTCTTAAGGAGGGAGGAATGATCCAAATGGAAAATGGCATCAACCCATGGTACTCATCCACCCATATTATTCATCGACCCATGGAATTTATCCATGGTATTGTAAATGGCATCCGCCCGTGGTATTGTAAAATCCATCCATGGTATTCATTCACCCATGGAATTGACCCATGGTATTGTAACTGAAAAATACTATAAGTACCAAGTCACATTTTGTAAAAGGACAGATTGTCCGCCACAATGTAGCCTTTACAGTTCAGAGGCATGTAGCCGCCATATCTCTTCTCAGAGATAAGCTACTATTGTCATAGCTGGTTTATTTCCACTTCTGTTTGTAAGCATATTTCAATATTTTACAGTAATGAAATGAAGTATTATTTCCGCTGCATATTTGTGGTTATGTTTATCTCTGTAATTTGTTGCATTCCTTTTTAAATCCAGATCAGTGGGTTTTAATAAAAAGTTTCTTTGTGGTTTTGTTTATTGGGCATTCTCCTCTTTTTCTTCTGGCAATTCAAGTTTTCAGATCTTGGGGGTCTCTCCCCCCAAGATCCATTTCAATTTTTTTTTAGATCTTGGGGGCTTGCCTCAAAGATTCGAATCACAATGTGCCCCAAGTACTATATCTATGACTGGAAAAATTCACATTTAGTAAGATTTGAATAGAGTTGGTGCTCCCTTAACAACTGTAGCATTGCAACTCACTGATTTTCATGTTCTTCTTTAGTCCTCGAATATACCAATATACCATCAACAACAACAATTACAAACTTGTCCAGATCAAAGATGCAACACATTGTTCATTAAACACATGAAATTGGCGGGAGTGTTAGTAAGCCTAAAGGGTACTACTATGAACTTGTAATGCTCGTATCTTGTCTGGAATGTTGTCTTATGGATGTCCTCTTCCTCGATGGGCACTTGATGATACCCTGACCTCGATTAAATCTTGGAGATGGTCATTTCTCCTCTTAATTGGTCAAATAAATCATTAACTTGTGGCAATGGATACCGGTTCTTGATGGTCACTTGTTTAGTTACATGTAGTCAATACAAATTCTGAGGGTACCATATTTTTTCTTCACAAACAAAACTGGTGCTCCCCACAGGGACACACTTGGCCTTATATATCCTTTATCCAACATTTCCTTAAGTTGTAATTTCATTTCAATCAATTCTAGAGTGCTCATTCGATATGGTGCCTTAGATGCTAGAGTGGCTCCAAGCATTAACTCAATAGAGAAATCAACCTCTCCTGAATGAGGTAATACAAGAATATTTGTTGCAAATATATTCATGTATTGTTGTAGCACAAGATATCGTTTCATTATCTCACTCTCCTCTTTCTCAATGCTGCTATTGACCTTGCCATCATTGGAAATTTACACAACATATAACTGACAACCTTTTTGGCAAAAACATTTAGCTTGCATGGTAGTGATTAGCCTTGTTGAAGTAGGCTTTCTCTTTCCCTATAACATTATCCTTTCTCCATGCTCATTCATGCACTCGATTGTATTTTTAAAGCAATCAACTTTGTTCATGTGTGCATATAGGAAATCCATTCCCAATAACATATTGTACTCACCCAAAGGCAACAATTTTAAATGCATAGTTGTTGGCATGCTATTAAGTTCAAATGCACATGATTCTACCCAGTAATTAACTCTTCTTTTTGTCCCTGTTTCTAATTGAACCAACCATGGATTTGCATGTGCTTTCTAAGCCAACTAGAATTTTTCCGTGAGCTCTAGGTTGACATAATTGTAATTAGAACTGGGGTCAATTACAACAAGAATAATATGATTGCATAACTTGCCTTCCATGTCAATTATCGATGCTTAGTGGTCTACCTAATGGTTATCCAACATTGCATAAATTATGGGTAGGCTCTATGCTACTTCTCCCACTGTTTGATCCCCCTCTTCACTACATATCTGAGTTCCAATTCTTTTATGATGTGGAAAATCACCTTTTCGGTGATTCTCACCACATGTCCAACATTTCAATGGTTTTTTACTCTTAACTCCACAATTCTCTTTCACAGACTCGTGCACACAACCTTTCTCAACTGAACTAACTTTTTTTTGTGCTCGGTCCGCACTAGCGATGCATACACCTTCCTTCTTGTTTGGTATTTTCTTTGTCCATTTCTTCTGATCCTTATTTTTGTTCCTTACTTTCCAATATTATTTGAAGTCTAGCCTTCTTTTATAATGTTTGTAATATTGCTTCAAATTTTTAATGGCATCATTTAATGTTTGAGGCTCGTGCATTTCAATTCAATCCCTAAATGAAAAGGGTAGCCCACTGATGAATCTTTTCACTTTTTCCTTCTCATGCTTCAGATATGGCACATATCTCAACAATTCTAGAAAACCAGTGGTGTATTCTTCGTTCAACATTTGTACTAGCTTAAGCTCATAAAACTGCTTCGCCTTGTTGTCATAATAACTATATGATAGATACTTATCCGTAAATAGGCCTTCAAATTCAATCCAAGTTAACCTCTCTTCAGTTATGGGATTCACATTTTTTAGATATTTGCACCATATGTATGCTTTTCCTTTCATGCTATAGGTAGCCACTTTTTCTTTTATATTCTCAACATAATGATGGATTCTAAAGAATTTCTTCATTCTAAGAAACCATGCTTCAACATCTCATATTTCTTCATTTCCCCATCAAAGGTGGGTGGGTTAGCATTCTTAAGTTCCTTTGACATGTAATCCCTTTATCTCTTCCTATGGTGATGATGTTGGTGACAATGATGGAAATTCCTTCTGGTAGTGGAACTAGAAGGTCTACCAAAATGATCCTCCCAAGTGTGAGTTTTTATTTCCGGGATACCCAATGGTGCATTTCCTTTCACAGTTTCTTCACTTTCTCACATGTGCCTCTTCCTAGAACTGCTACCATCTGCCCCATTTGTTCTCTCCTCTAATGTTATAGGGCTTTTCATGTCTCTATGACTCACCCTTAGCGCATATTGTCTTTGTTGTTGCAAGTCAAACAAGCTTTGTAATATAACTACATTCACCTCAACTTTCTTTTCCTGAGCTTTCACCAACCTATCATTATTTTCTTTATAACTCCTAATCTCGGTCCTTTGGCTCCTCATGGTATCCATCTAGTTAGGAGAGGTTGCCCCTCCCCCTTGGTTGACTGATATTTCTTCTTCATTTGTCCTTACCTCTTGATATCCATGTTGTGATTGATCAGAGCTATTTTGCACCATTCCTATCCTCATTTCCTATGTTTCTTACTTTCTTTTGTTGCTTGAGATGTTTTTTCATTCACACACAACTGTTAGATGCATTATGACATAAATAAATGAGCATAATCATGACCATGAACTTGCTTTTATGGAGTTTCCATAGAAAACTAGTTATACAAACAAGCCATGTTAGTACTACAATATCAATTTATCCTTAGGTTCTTAACACCATTGTAGGTGCCTGCATAGCAAAAACATTATATAAATCCACACAACCATTAGTACCATACTATATGATTAAATCACAAAGTAATCATTTCCATTATGCTTGAATCAATTAATTAAATTGGCTTTTAACACTTAAACAATTGTGTTGTTAATTTTATAGAAATCGATTTGAAACCCCTTTGCAAAAGTTCTACTATTTCTTTCCCATGAACTTTCCCCATATGCTCGGATACCACACTGTAACACCCCCCTTCTAATCCCTTACAACACAGGTTTGGAGGAGGTTAATTACTAGGATGAACCAATATCTAAAGTGTCATTATGGAAACGGGGTCTAAAAATATCAATCTTTTCGACTCACTTAAAGCCTTGAGTATACATCACCATCGCATCCATCTCATCGATATGATTCTGATGGTATAAATTTTACCTCAATTCGACCTCCAGACCAAGAGATATGACCATTTTAATTTTGACGCATTAGAAGGCACCACATCATCAACCCCACCATGTGGTGCTCACATGGTTCCCTCATGGCACCCACATAGCTATTCTCATCACCCTCCCAACACCTCTTGGCAATGACACGTTGGCTATCGAGTTGCTCATGGCATGGGTCTTCACAATTAATGTATATGTATATTTATATATATTTAACCCCACCTACACACTCTAGCCTCACATTATATATATATCTATATCTATATATATAGACCATTAACTATTGGAAACTTTTTTATTACCCAGTTATGTTATCATGACCCCTCTCACCTTTCACCTTCACAAGTGGTTGTGGGGAAGGATTTCCAGGATGACTTATCTGTGGATCTGCCTTGTGCTAATCAATGAACTTCCAGGCTTACATGTACGCCACTATGTCCCTTCTTGAGCTGCTCCATGCCATTCTAAAGGAATTTCATGAATGAACTATTGGGGTTCGATCTCAAGGCTTACGTGTTCCGGTGGGTCCACAACTCCACATGGTATTCCGGTTGATATGTAGGATCTCACTCTTAATTAATAGCTTCAGCAGGCTTACTCCTACCATGATAGCCCGATGTTGAGTCATCCCAACTCTCCCTTTAGCACTGCGCATTTCTATCTCTAGGAGATGGAATCTGGGACAAAAAAATTCTCAATATTCCTTGTCTAAACGGGTCCCAACTTAGACTTCCTAACATTGCGATAAGCTTTTTGCTTGGGTATCGGATCCTCCGACGGACAATGCATGGGCTCCAACTCATCTTGGCTTAGTCCACACTACCGACCTTGCCACATTAGCTCGACCCTTGTTCGCCCAACATTTCCCTTGTGAAACCTCTTGTGGGATTCCAGGAATGTAACCTCTAGGACACGTCATCCCAAGCTTCCTCTCATCCGTATATTTATCTCAATTACTCTCAACTATCCATCATGCCTTCTTATGCTCTTGGTATTGCATTATGGTCGTATGGGATAGCGATTTGGCCTTCAATACAACTGTCACACGGCTCAGTAAATTCAACCAAGATCACGGATAAGATCATGGGATAATATTTTCGTTGGTTTTACAATATGAGCCATATGCGAAAGGTATTGAGCATGACTCAACTACCGTGGTTCTGTAATCACCTGGACTTGTGACAGAACTCCACCATTTCCCTTATAATGTTATGAAGCACACTCTAGTGTTATCCATTGTAAGATTACAACAAGGTTTCTTTTCCTAGGTTTTCGATGGCCAAAATTGAATGCGCCGAATAGGGACTTGTCCATCCAGACTAGAGGCTTACCCATTCATTCTCTCAGACGACTACGGTCCCTTGATCCTTAATTATTTGCTAGAAAACAAACCGTTCTCATTCCAGAGATTTACAATTCTCATTGAGGTACAAATAAGCATAACAAAGCTTATAATAAAAACCAAAAAGCATACAATGCCAAGAAGGTCCCTTCCTAATCAAATTACAAGCACAAGCCGTATAGTTTGAACATCAAATGATCATGCCCACATACAAGGATGCTTAGTGCACACAAATCTAACATAGATAATGTTATATATCTTTGGTATTGCATAAAGAACATTATTGGAATGCCACAACAACAAAGCACACATTCATTAGAGTTTTTACCATTCCAATCATAGTGAATCAATGAACCATTCACACAATGAATATAGAAATGATTTAATAGCTCAACAAGAACTCAATAAAATGGAACACATCTACAATAAATCAATTTGAATTAATGTTGGAATGGGCAATTGGGTTTGGGACGACAACTCTCCACCAAACCATAGATAAACTACAACTAATTCTAACTTGCAACTGCCACTCACGAGCTACATTCCAAAGATTGAGGTGGTTCTACTTCGGGAATTGATCACTAACTGTTAGTTGATATAGAGGCTCTAAAGGTTCCTCCAGCTCCTCCCACCAATCAAATAGCAGTCACAACTTCACAGGGAATCGTGAGGCGTGTCACCTCCACCCTTCAATTGTTCAACAAAAAACAAACTCTAGGGACTCTTGAGGCTTCACCTCCACCCTGAGACATAAATCACAATGGTTCCACCCACTGAAGGGAATCCATAACCCATTGTACACAATCACAACATGAAAGGCTCTAGAAGTCCTCTCTCCAATAATCTAAGGACCAATCCCTGCACCCCAACCTTCAAGGGACTCTAGAGAAAACCATCTCCAACCTCTTGCCAATGGGGAATCAAGAGGCCATTATCCTCCCCTAAGATATCTTCTCATGCTAGTCTTGCAAACTGAACAAACCATACCAGGTGATTCTTCTTGGCCTTGAACTTTAGGATCTCTTCCAGTTACTGATCTTCACTGATTCCCCCCCCCCCCCCCCCCCAAATGTGATTTATTTTATATCTCTTCTCCCATCCTCAACGGTTCCGTTTTCCTCTTCCACCCAACATTCCACTCCCATGGTTAACTTCCTTGTTCTTCCCGACGCCCGTACAACCCCCATACTCTAATATTTTTTTTGGTCCTTTTTTATTGTCACGTCTTTCCAAGGCAACATGGCTTGCATACCTTGTCTTGAAGTTTTATTAAATTTTGAAACTAGTCTATTTAACACACAACAACCAACCTTCAATTGTTTTCCCAACAGTTCATAGTTTCCTACCTTAAGGAAACTTACACCATCCAAAGCAAGAAACCTCCCTAATCTCTGGAATCCATGTCCCTTACTCAATCCTTTCTAATTTAGAAACCCATTTATATTGAATGTTTAAATGGAATTCATAAGTGAATATATCTGGGGTTGTCACATTTTCCTATAAATTTGAGAAACATTCTTGTTGCACCTATTTCTGATCACATTATTCCTTCTGCTACTTCCCTTGCTCACTCTCCTCCTAGACATCCCCTCCCTTTCTTCCAAGAATGTAAAGCAAAAAGACCTTTCAAAAAGACAAGTTTTGACTCTTCTGAGTCTACTTATGCTAAGCCAAAGATGAATTCAATCAAGGTAATGGGTGAAGCAAAAAGAGAAGTGTCTTTTAGAGATATGCATCATGAGATATTGTGAACTTTTTTTTCATGATATTTATTTTCTAGACACTTGGAAAATTACATTTTTTATTTAGTGGCACATTTGATATTTTTTTGGAAAACTTAGATATCATATATTAATGTTTTCTATTTAGGAGGCACAAGTGTGATGGGATCCATAAGTTTATGATGATGATATATATGATATTTATATTTTTTCCATGTGACTATTTTTGTTGATTTTATTAATAGGAGTTCAAGGATGACACGTAGACACACACACATATGTTTGGTAAATACATAGAGATTTTAGGGGAACCTCACCTACTTATAATTATTATTTATAAAGTAGATCCACAACCCTTTTCCTTTTAAACATGTTTACACTCTCATGAAAATAATAAACAAATTATGGTTAGAAGGTGGTTTACTTACCAAACTATTTTCCTCAAAGATAAAAGGAGAAGTGCATGAATGGAGGCGAGGGAATTTTGTGTGAAGGTATGCATAAGCTTTGAAATTAAATTTATCACTCCCATTCGTTTCCCTTTCCGAGTTTTCCAACTAAATTGTCTTGTTGATAGTAGTGGCCATTTTGAAATGTGGCAAAGTGTTAAAATTGGCAACTAGGGCCAAACTCCATGTGGGTCTACTTATTTATGGAAGCTGATATTTTTATTTTATTCCTCTTATCGAGAGGTGTAGGATTGATCTAAAGATCATTTGATTCCGACATTTATTCATGGAGATATGAATTTATTTGTGTTATGGGATAATTCGTCAAGGTCGGCTAGCGACCAAATTAGCCCCACTTGTGCTCAACGTTTTAGTATAAAATGAGGTGCCTTGCAAGTCATTTGAAACACACCTCTTGTGATCTATTCCTCTCCACTTGTCTTTGGGTTTTGGCGGGAAGAGAGGTCCTAAGAGTATACGCTTCCCTAAGAAGAATATGCCTTAGCTCTACGCTACCATAGAGAAGCTTAAAGTTGGTATGGAGAAGCCCTAACCATTGGCCTAATGATGCCCTAAATATAATATCTTGTCATGTAAGTATGCCCTAGACTCTAACACAGCCATGGTGAAGAAGGCTTTAACGCAATGGAGAAGGCATCTATAACGCAGGTCTAAGAGACCCTATGATGTTGATCTATGAGACCCTAAATCTATTGTCACAATGTGCCCTAGCCTCAGGCTTGTGAGAAGATCTATTAGCAGAAAAGAGGAGACATATATACAGCCTATCTAACATTGTCCATGTTCCCTACAAGCAGGTATGATAAGAGACCTTAAGACACTGTCAAAAAGAAGCCTATACGATGTCTTAAGGGTGTTATCTACAACAAACCTATAGACACCTAGCCGCAACAAGGAGTAAAGGTCTAGACATACATTCTTGGAATGGATCTGCCTTCTTGTTATCCATGTTAGCCTCACATGACAAGGAGCAGTATCCCTATGATCTCTCGGAGGAATGACTTCGGACGAGGACACTGTATTACAGTATATGGATCTGCCTCCTTGTAATGTATATCAGTGATATAACGAAAACTCAGTAAATAGCCTTGGTATAATATATTTATGTGTGTTTGTACTCTTTCATGGTTTGATGAAATTAAAGTCACAATCTTTATATGGTTCGAAGACATTCTCTTCAGTATTGCTATGTGCTAGGTCGTAGGCCATAGCACCATAGTGTGAAGTAGGAAAGTGTTCCCTCTGCGGACAGAGGCAACCACTCTAGCCCTAGAGTGGGTCTAGTCACAGCAAAGAAAAAACAACAATTGATTCCCTTAAATAGTCATCGTTGGAGGCCTACCTCAAACCGGTGGTTGGTGAAGTTTCGTTGCACTGCTCCAGCTTCTGTTTCTTTCTCCTCAATGAGCAATCAACCTGAAACACCGCAAGAAAACAACATAGCACGTAATCATGAACAACAATGATCTATTTACTTATAAAGTCAAGGAATCATAAGCTATCAAGTAAATTATGCACAGGATAGAGGAAATCTTCATTGGTTGTATTAAAATGAATCAAGAGCAAAGCTTACAACCAAGTCTTGACATCGCAAGCCTTCTTGGAGGGTCCAGCCAGTTTATTTCTTCAAGCATTCACTCTCAATAATGGGTCTCCCAAATAGACAAAATCTCTCTCTCACTCATAAGCTTTAATACAAGGTTAAGGCACTCCGCAACCTCTTAGCAAACTATCAGCAATTCCACACTTGTCACACTTACACTAAAGCTATCTACTAAACTCAAAAGAACCAACAACACTGCCCAACTAAAGAACTAGCAGATCATAGCAAGGGTGAGTGATTTTATAGGAGAAGGAGTCTCCATGAAATGAGGGAGAGGGAGCTTATCCTTAAGGGAGGTTTCACAAAAGACATAACCACCATCCCAAAGGAGGAAGGGTGACCCAAACTGACCCAACAACCAGCTCTAGACACATCCAAAAGGACGACTGTTTGAACAAATTCGTCAAATATGGATCGTCGCTAGGCATGAACTAAGTCTCAGGGTCAGAATCACAATGAGGCAATGCATATAGACCAATCGTCACGATAAATAGCTGGGAGCCTCGTGCTGGGCCCTAAAATTTGACCGTTGTGGGAAATAGGTGTACACCTGCGACGATGTCGCGATGAGACTGTTTTGACAAGGGATTGTCGCATATATTAACGGCTTACTTGCGATGAGGTAGAAACTTAGGGAATAAGGGCCAACTTGCAGCATCAGAGAGCATTCGCTTAATCTTCTTACATGAGTGGGAATATATGAACATTTTTATTTGATACATGTTACAGCAGAGGGATTGAGATGAGGACAATGACAAATTACTGTGTAACAGATGCCCCCTAAAGCATGAAGCTCGAGAGAGTGGGAGGGGTGAAATGCTTTACGAAACCATGATCGAATTGGAACACCATCGTGAAGAACTTGTAGGCGCAAGTATAACTAATATCTCTGATAGTGAAATACATGTAGTCGAGGCATGGGCGCAGCCATCCAAAAGACATATGAAATGTGGTTTGTGGTATGGATGCAGCCACCTAGTTCACAAGACCATATATAATGATAAAGGTATGGTCACAACCATCCATGAAGACTCAGGTACGGTCACAACCATCCAATCAAAGATTCATGTATGTAATCACGAACCAATCCACGCAACCCGAACATATGTGATCTGTGTCTCGGGTCTTGAAAATTGAACCGATCATAGTACAAATTCTAGCATGCGAACAAATGTGCTGAAGTCGAGCATGATAGAAAGTCACTTGATTACCGGTTAATAATGAAAATCGTTAACAAGCACGAGAGAAACCACCAATAATGCCAATGGCTCTCAAGGTATTGCCAGTACAATCCAGTAAGTGTGAAGAATGGGTTGAAGTCGAACACTCGTGGAATCACCCAATCGAAGGCCAATTATGAAAGTCTGTCGTCAGGCGCGAAGATCTTGCCATTGAGGCATGCAAGCTCCAAGGTACCGAAAGGGATCTCTAGATCAATCTCCTGGATAATGAGTTGGTGTTGACAGGAGGCGATCTGTCATAAGAGGGCCATAATGTTTCCCCCATCAATGACGCAAAATAAGGAATAAGTGGTAGATGGAGAAACAGAGCATCAGAGGGGAAGGTAAGGGTGTGAACTATAGAAGGATTATACTCTTGAAGATATCGGCGACAGGACTCCGGAATGTGGCAGCATTTTGGTACCAAGGGATTGGAGGTCTGATGGAGACAACATGGATCAAATGGAATGAGGCAAAATGGCAACCCAAAACCCTGGAAGGCCAATGACGATGTGAGGATATCCCAACCCGACGAGAAGCAAAAGTATCGATGTTCAAGAGTGACTAGCTGCCGTAGGTAACCAATGACGACTTCCAAATTTTCCCCCACCATTGCTGGCGAGTACCCCAATTATTTTTAAAAAACAAGCTTGAAGGGGATAACATATTCTTGTGATATAAGTTCAACCTTCGGACAAATCCAACCTAGTAATAGTTTAACGAGCCCTAGGGAGGAGAAGCTCGAGTCTCGTCATGGTGACAAGTCCAATGTCGTCAGAGTTTAACAAGTCCGACATAGGTAAAACTCATAGTCTTTTTCATGTTTAGAGAGTTTGAGAAAGACACAGAAAAGAAAACTCCAGGGGGGTCCTTTTCTGTAAATTTGTGTCCCTCGAGCCCGAAAAAGTAGAAAACAATACCCAAGAGAACCGCTTGGCCTATTATGACCAAGGAGTACTTTTCGTAATCAGTGGCCCCGATCCGTAAAAGTAAAAAAGCGATCGAAGACACGTCATTTCATAACCAGTATCGAACTCAAAACGACAAAAATCTGGCGATCTTTTCATGTTTATACGGTCAAAAAAGAGCTGAAAGTGGACCGACTTTTATTTCGTTTAATGAGTCAAAAAGGAAAACTCGACAATCTTTTCATTTTTTTACGAGTCAGAAAAAGAGCTTAAAGGTGACTCGTCCTAGAGGAACGATTGGTATAAAGGGTAGCAGCTGGTTCGGCAATGGTGGAACTGCTCAAAACACGTAATGGTCAAGAGGTTGGCTAATAAAACCACTCATCGCTGCGGTCCCTCGGGAAAGGAAAAACAACCAAGTGAAAGCATATGATCAGCCAAAGAGATGGCGATGATGAAACGAAATAACCAAGGTTCATCTAGCAAACTTTAGTGAATAAAAACAACAATCACGAGATGTAAATTGTGTATGGGTTCATGTTTACACAAGCTTGAACCATGGAGAACTCTACTTGGATTTGATTTCATGTTTACACAAGCTTGAAACAAAAAACTATGTTTGTTATAAGTCCGTATGCCCCCAACATAATAACACAAATCGAGGTACATGCCCCCCAAGCTTCATTGCATTCAACGAGGTGGATGGAATGAAGGTTCACTTTCGAGATCTTGGAAAGACTCGACTTGGATTTTACGAGATATTAATCAAAGACTTGATTTGGAAAAGTGAGTTGTTTCATTTTTTAATGAGGTTGACACAGTAAAAGAACTATCCTCATAACCCTTGTTTCATTTTTTAACGAGGCTGACACAATAAAAAGAACTCTCCTCAAAACTCCTTGATTCATTTTTTAATGAGCTTGACACAAGATCAAGAACTATGCTCGCCACTCCTTGTTTCATTTTTTAACGAGGTTGACATAGGAACAAACTATCCCCATACTCCCGCTCATGGTCCATACGAGAACATGGCTCCCAAGAGGTCTTTGTGGGATGGAAGAAGCATGCTCTGGGAGAAACACATGTCATTGGACACCAATCACAGATCGGGTTCCAATGCCCCCAGTACATGATGTACGAGACCATCTGCATGATCATCAGCAGAGGCGGAGACAGAACGGGTAGCCACATAATTGACCTGTGGCAAGGAAGACACTGCGTGCGAGCAAGAGCCGATAGAAAATGATGGTTGTACAGGAGGCATTGAGTGACTAAAGAACGACAATTGATCTATGGTCACAATTCTTCCATCGTGTGGAAAACAAACCACACGGAAAACCGAAGAAACAAGATCCCCCATGGCATAAATATAATCACGGCCAAGGAGAAGACTGAAATCTAAAGCACCTTGGACAACCATCACGTCTATATAGATGGTTTTTCCTCCCAAAGTAACAGGGAACTTCAGAAGGATCCCTAAAGGTTGACTAGTTCCTTCGTCAAATCCCAATAGACTCTGAGTGACTGGCACAAGCTGTGGGGAGCCTAAATCTTGCCAAGTAGTGAAAGGCATGAGGCTAACCGACGCACCCTCATCCAAGACAATGCGAGGTACTGCCTTATCATAGGAATGTACTATAATTTGGAAAGGCACATAGGATGGAAGGCAGAAAGCAGTCAAGTGACTCCAGTCGAAGGAAATGACCGAACTACTTGGTGGGGGTATCATATGATTGGCCCCATGCCCTATAGGAACCGAATAAGGATGCTCTTTATCAATGAGGATAGGAGGGTCGTTCTCGGACTCAGGAGAATCTTACGAGACGAGAAGAACATGAGTAGTATAATCATGATGCTCATCGAGAACAGAGTGGACCACTAGTGGTGAATCCAAGTCGACAATATTTTCGACTAATGGTTGGTCAAGAATGAGCTGAGCACAGCGAGGTTCAAGAAGAGAAGGGTGGACAAGAGAAGAATCTAAGTTAATCTCTTTGTCAACCAGGAGAGGGTCTGAAGAGAGCCTCTGATAGCCAATTGGAAGTGAGGCGAAGAAGTTGTAAGACTTTCCTTAACAGCTAAAGCTTTATCCATAAGCAGACAAAGGTGAAGGGGATGGTTGCCTTCACATAGCCTACAGGGAAATCGAATCTTCCCTTTCTTCTTACCATTTCCAATTGATGATTGAACATCAACATGAGCTTTAGAGGATGATGAGGGATGAGCCAGATCGTGAGACCATACTTCTAAGATCCTAGGAATGCCAGGACACTCACGAAGAAGATGGTCGCCCTCGCATAATTTACAAGGAAACTAAACCTTCCACGGAGGATCAGAAGGTGTCTTGACCTGAGATGTACTCGAAGCAATAATTGCACAGGAGGCCTCTCGCTGATTGGACTTCTTCTTCTTCTTCTTCTTCATCTTCTTCTTCTTAGTCTCCTGGTTATTAGATGTGGAACTTTCACCAGGCATAGTAGAGGATGAAGATGAAGGAACAAGGGAAGAAGGCATAGTCTCAACCTTGGAATCATCGTGTCGTGATTCAGACAAAGGAGACAGTGGAACAGGAGTCATGAAACTCGGGACCATTGAGGTTGAAAACAACCAAACGGGCAAACCGATGGTTAACCCAGGCAAGGACAGTGTTGCCATATACGGAGCATCGACATTTCCAAAATGTGAAAACGGACCAGGATTTTCATCTGGGGGAAGACCTTGGCCAGTAGACGTGGGGAAAGTTGTCACTGGGAATGAGCTTGAAAAACACTTGGACTATAATCAAGAACTCGAACTGTTACCAATAATATTTCGTGGGCAGTAAATTTTATGACACAGGAACAAAACTTGACCTTTTCATGTTTCAAAAGTCGAGAAAAGGACGAAAATGTGACTCTATCTCTTTCGAGATTTAATGAGCCTGAAAGGACAAGTGCTCAGATGGACCTTTTCTTTTAAGGAGTCGAAAATGAATGAAAGTGACTACTCTGGAGAAATAGGCAAAAGGGTTTACCAGACAAACTGTAAAACTGCATATACACCTTGGTGATCAAATGAAAGAGAAATGACCAAGGACTTTTCGTACGGTAGTCAATCTTCCTTAATGCTGTGTTCGTTGCATTACAGTTTGTAAGGCAACAGACACAATTTCCTATGGTGTAGGATGATAATTTAGTGGGGTCTCCCGATATATACTCAACAATATTGCAAGTACAAGTCCGTACTAGGCAGCTATTGAGTCATAGAAGGAGGAACCACCCAACCTTAAGCGAAAGCAATAGTGACTAGGTTTAACGACACCGGAGCACGTCTCTAGCCTAGACCTCTAAATAATGTGCGTTAAGTTCCAATCCATTGTTAATTTCATTCAGTTAATTTTAGAGGTGATCTTGAATTAGGTTTCAAATTTCAGGCCCTACCGTATGTATATCAAAAACCCTAGGATGCGACTAGAATGAGTAAAACATCTTTCATTTCAATGAACACCTACTTAAGGAAAGATAGAAATTTCATTCACAAGCAAACACAAGCGAATGAAAACATTAAGAAACACAATGCATCAATACACTAATCTCACAATGCATCGATACTACTAATGAAAGATTTAGAGTTCGCTTTTCAATTTCTCAAACATAAAAATTTGAAATGCACATATACTTTCACTTTCGTATATCGAATGAATGCAATCCCTTAATTTTTTTTTGTTTCGTTTTGAATTTAAAGAGACAAACAAGCAAGTGTGAACTGCTCAATCCAAACAATTGTGATCTATGCTTGGTAGTGAAGAAATTGGATCAATGTCAAAAATTGGTTCAATAATCGACACTAAAAATCAACCAACAAGAAACAAGCAACGAAAAAGCCTCAAGCAAAATTAATAAGATGGTTGCGGATGAATCTAGGATAGACAAGCAACCCGGACAAATGATTCAAAAACTTGAAAGAGCTAGGTCACAAGGCCTAAAAACACAAGATTCACTCAATGAAACCAAAGAGACAATACCCTAACCAAAAGCAATCAAAACAAGCTACCCTAACCAAAAGCAATCAAAACAAGCTAATGGGAGAGAGGAAACAACAGGGGATAAACAAGGCCGGTGGATTCAGGAGGTAAAGTTGTAAAAACAACTTTACAGGAATCGTCACAGGTGTTACACTAACAACTAGAGACATCATCGTAGGTGTTACACTGACAACTAGATACGTCATCATAGGTGTTACACTGAAAACTAGATACTAGTCGCTAAAGTACACCTGTTTTCAAAGACAGTCTGATTTTAGGAGTCGTCGCGGGAATTAAACTAGCAACCCAAGACGAAAGCCAAATAGTTGTGGGTACAAAGCTAGAACATCAGCAACGTCATCACTACTGTTAGGCTATATTCAATGACGATCTTACTTAAGCAAAAGACAAAGTAAAATAACCTAAATGACACCATATAATCTGTCCAAGCAGTAAGGGGAATTCTCAGATTGACCCAGGGAACCCAAAAACTGATGGTTTAACCCCAAAATTCAAGAGACACTAAATCAAAAGACAAATCAAGGGTAAACAAGAAGAAAACATACAAAGGACTCCCTAGCGGATTCGCCAACTTGTGAAGTAGGAAAGTGTTCCCTCTGTGGACAGAGGCAACCACTCTAGCCCTAGAGTGGGTCTAGTCACAGCAAAGACAAAACAACAATTGATTCCCTTAAATAGTCATTATTGGAGGCCTACCTCAAACCGGTGGTTGGTGAAGTTCTGTTGCACTACTCTAGCTTCTGTTTCTTTCTCCTCAATGAGCAATCAACCTGAAACACCATAAGAAAAAAACAGAGCATGTAACCAAGAACAACAATGATCTATTTACTTATAAATTCAAGAAATCATAAGCTATCAAGTAAATTATGCACAAGATATAGGAAATCATCATTTATTGTATTAAAATGAATCAAGAGCAAAGCTTATAACCAAGTCTTGACGTCGCAAGCCTTCTCAAAGGGTCCAGCCAGTATGTTTCTTCAAGCATTCACTCTCAAGAATGGGTCTCCCAAATAGACAAAATCTCTCTCTCACTCACAAGCTTTAATACAAGGTTAACGCACTCCACAACCTCTTAGCAAACTATCATCAATTCCACACTTGTCACACTCACACCAAAGCTATCTACTAAACTCAAAAGAACCAGTAGCACTGCCCAACGAAAGAACTAGTAGATCATAGCAATGGTGAGTGATTTTATAGGAGAAGGAGTCTCCATGAGATGAGGGAGAGGGAGCTTATCCTCAAGGGAGGTTGCACAAAAGATAGAACCACCATCTCAAAGGAGGAAGGGTGACCCAAACTGACCCAACAACCAACTCTAGAGACATCCAGAAGGCCGATTGTTTGAGCAAATTCGCCAAATCTGGATTGTCACTAGGCATGAACTAAGTCTCAGCGACAGCATCGCAAGAAGGCAATGCATACAGACCAATCGTCGCGATAAATAGTTGGGAACCTCATGTTGAGCCCTAAAATTGGACCGTTGTGGGAAACAAGAGTACACCTATGATGGTGTCACGATGAGACTGTTTATGACAAGGGATAGTCACGTATATTAATGGCTTACTCGTGACGAGGTAGAAACTTAGGGAATAAGGGTCAACTTGCAGCATTAGAGAGCATTCGCTTAATCTTCTTACATGAGTGGGAAGATATGAACATATTTATTTGATACATGTCACAACATGAGATGAGAACAATGAAAAATTACTGTGTGACACATAGTGAGGACTACCTTGGGGTTGTTGTTTTAGTTTGAAGACAACACGATGATGAATGATGCAACATAATAAGGTGAAACATGATGTAATAAGGTGCAACATGATGTAATGAGGTGCAACATGATCTGATGGATGCAACAACATGAATGGGTGCAACACCATGTTGTATTGCAGCAACATGGTGATGATGGACATGGTGTGATGTTGCAGCATGGTGCAACACAGTGATGATGGACATGGTGTGATGGTGCAACATGGTGCAACACAGTGATGATGGACATGGTGTGATGGTGCAACATGGTGCAACGTAGTGATGTTGGACATGGTATGATGGGTGCATCATGGTGCAACACAATGATGATGGGTGTAGCATGGTGCAACACAATGATAGCTACAACATGGTGATGGAATCACCTTGGAGAATCAGTTGAAGCAGTATGCCTTCACTTGAGTTCAGATCAGCTACCTCATGTGTTATCTTCTTAGTGAAGATCTCTACTCTTATTTTGACAAATCAAAATGTTGACTTCTAATGTATATGTACTATCTCTCTCTCTCTGTGTTTAACTATTGAAGAACATACAAGAATAATTGGTCAATGATTTCCCCACATTGGGGTTTTTCCCTGGCTAGCATCACATCTTGTGTCCTCTTGTCTTGGCTTGTTTTCTACGATTTATGTTTATATTCTATCTACATTTTACTATCATGTTAAATGTGATTGCTAATCTAGAATTGATATTGAGCTAATATGGAAAATTGAAGTAAATTTGCTCTCAGCATAGAACATACCTAAAATTAACATGGTATCAGAGGTGAGGTGAAGACAAAACCCAAGCAAGGGTGAAAGAGAAATCACCGAAGACAGTTGGACAAGGTCAAAAGACTCAATGGGTTCCTCATCCCACTTCAAATTCACCAAGGGTGAAGTCGAAGCAAAGAATATTATCAGAGTGGCGCAGCGGAAGCATTTGGTGGCCTACCTATAGGTCACTTCAATGGGAAGTCTGGATCTAAGAATGGAAAGAAAGGCAGATTCCTTGCTTGCAATAAGTTTGGCCATTATGCGAGGGAGTGTCCAAATAGAAGGGACACATCACATGATAATGATCACAATCATTATAAGGGCATCTTCAATTATCGAAGGAATGACAGGTAAAATGGGAAAGGCAAAAGGAATGTAGGGCATCATAAAAATGGCAGACTCTTCAAGAAAGCAAGGAACTCTGGGTATGAAGAATCAAATGTTGAATCTTTGGGAATCTGGCTTATTGATAATACTGCTTCAAGTCACTTCATTGGATAGAAGGAATCTCTCTATAATTTGATAGAGAAGGAGCCAATCATGGAGATTATTCTTGGAGATGATACCATCTATCCCAGAAGGGTGTAGGGAATGATACCCTTCAATTGAATGAGGGTAGCACGATTCATTTACAATAAGTTCTTTATGTACCTGATCTCAAGAAGAACCTGGTGTCCATTTCAGCAATGGAATTCAAAGGTTTCAAGTTGGCATTCATCGATGGAAAGGTACATGTTTGAAAATGGAATTCTCAAGATCATATTACTCATGGGTTCAAGGTTGGCAATTTGTATCAAGTTGCAGGAAGTCCATTGGGGATAATGTCGTGTGACATATCTCTTCAATGGCACCAGAAGTTTGCCCATCTTCATTGTAAGACCCTACCCAATTTGAGACATATGGTGACAAGAACAGCATGAAGGTACATGCCCAAGAGTTACCAAGGGAAATATTACAAAGGGGACCATTCCCCTCATGTAATAGAAAGACCTCAGATGTGGAACAACCCGACGGGTTTTGATATTCATGATCGGGAATCTCATGTATGTAGGTGAAGGAAAGCTCTCTATGATTTAATGCAAGCACCCCAAGCTTGGTATGAGAGGATTGAAAACTATCTGATGAAGTTGAGATTCACTAGGAGTGAAGTTGATCCAAACCATTGCTTTAAGGTTTTGGATGATAAACCTCTCATACTAGTACCTTATGTGGACAATCTCTTTCTGGTAGGTATAGACCCTCTCATTTACAAAAGTAAGAGGGAGTTGGATTCTGGATTTGGAATGGTGAACTGCAAGCCCATGACTACCTCAACGAAGCCTAACTTAAAGAAGTTATGTTGTAGTGATGCCGGACTTGATTTGGGAAATGCCTCTGAGTTCCATAAACTCGTACTAGCATTAATTTTCTTGGTGAAATCCCGTCGGGATATATGTTTTACAATTAGCATTTTGAGCTCAAATATGGTTGAGCCTCATTGGATTGGTGCCAAGAGTAATTTGAGATATCTTGAGTGCACAATCTCTCATGGATATACACTGCTGGAAATATGAAGCTGCGTGATTATTCTAATGTTTATTAGGTAGGCAGTGTGGAGGATCGCAAGAGCACTTCTGGGTGTTGGTTCTCTTTGGGTTCTGCTTTGATATCCTGAATGAGCGGGAATCAGAAGACGATTGTTTTGAGCATCATTGAGGCCGAATACATAGTTACGAGTATGACCTCATGTGAAGTTGCTTGGTTGAGGAAGCTCTTCAGTGAGCTATTTGGACGCGTGTTAGATACCATCATGATCTTTTGTGAAAACCAGAGGGGGATTCGATTGTTGAGGAATCTCGTGTTCTATGATCGCTCCAAGCATATAGACATCAGGTACCACTTTATTTGGGATATGGTACATCGAGGAGCAAGAAGGCTCCATCGCATTGGGACTGACATGCAGGTCGCCGATATTCTGTTGGAGCCACTAGGGAAGGTCAAATTCTTGACTTTCCGAGAATGACTAGGAGTCATGGAGAGACTCTCTCCTAAGGGTCGTGTATGATATGGACGTTGAGATCTGGGAGATTCGGGGGGCTTGGGGTTACATCTTGGAGCGATAAACAACCATAGGGTGAGTCATTCAGCCTTCCCCTAGTGGTCTGTTATGTAGGCAGGATGATTGGTTCATCCTTCTCCTGCCGAGACACAATCATAGGGTGAGTGGTTCAGCCTTCCCCTAGTGATTTGTTGTGTACAAGGTGAGTGGTTCAACCTTCCCTTGGGATACCCCTGGTGACATGTAGGCAGGATGAGTGGTTCATCCTTCTCCTGACGAGACATCCTATCCATGTAGTCTGGGACTAATGGGAAGTACCTCTCATCTAGCCAATGAGTAGGGAAATGAGGATAGGGACCATATTAGTACCGATGGATGCATCGTGTTACTGTTGTACTCCCTATGCTAGGATGATATTGATCAGGGATCAATTGGAACTGACTTCGAGTTAGTAAGAGTGATATAACTCACTTTCTTTTGGAACTGACTTCGGGTTAGTAAGAGTGATATGAGACACTCTCCTTATTTGGAACTGGTTTCGGATCAGTAAGAGTGGTATGAGACACTCTCTTTTATATGGGACTAATTTCGGGTCAGTAGAGGATGGTATGATACATTCTCGATCACTTCTTCTTCTTCATAGTTCATCATAGCAAAGTAAAGCAGTTCAGAGCACTGATGGCAGAGATAGTATGGACTAGGAGCTGGATTAGCAAA
>APFE031312381.1:15329-51025 GCA_000404065.3 Pinus taeda | reverse complement strand
GGAGGATAGATCCTAAGAGTATACATTTCCCTAAGAAGAATACGCCCTAGCTCTACACTGCCATAGAAAAGCTTAACGCTGGTATGGAGAAGCCCTAACCGCTGGCCTAATGATGCCCTAAATATAATACGTTGTCATGTAAGGATGCCCTAGACTCTAACATGGTCATGGTGAAGAATGCTTTAACGTAGTTGAGAAGGCATCTATAATGCAGGTCTAAGAGACCCTATGACACTGATCTATGAGAAACTAAATTTGCTATCACAATGTGCCCTAGCCGCAGGCTTGTGAGAAGATCTATTAGTAGAAAAGAAGAGACATATATACAACCTATCTAACGATGTCCATATGCCCTAAAAGAAGGTATAATAAGAGACCTTAAGACGATGTCAAAAGGAAGCCTATACATTGTCCTAAGGGTGTTATCTACATCAAACCTATATGCAGTTCAAAAGACACCTAGTTGCAACAAGGAGTAAAAGTCTGGACTCATACATTCTTGGAATGGATATGTATTATTGTTATCTGTGTTAGCCTCGTATGACAAGGAGCAGTATCCTTGTGATCTCGCGGAGTAATGACTTCAGACGAAAACACTATATTACAGTATATGGATCTTCCTCCTTGCAATGTATATCAGTGATATCTCAACAACTCAGTAAGTAGCCTTGGTATAATATATTTATGTGTGTCTGTACTCTTTCATGGTTTGATGAAAGTAAAGTCACAGTCTTTATATGTTTCAGAGACATTCTCTTCAATATTCCTATGTGCTAGGCCGCAGGCCATAGCACCATAGCTAGGACTACCTTGGGGTTGTTGTCTTAGTTTGAAGACAACATGATGATGAATGATGCAAAATAATAAGGTGCAACATGATGTAATGAGGTGCAACATGATGTAATAAGGTTAAGCATGATGTAATGAGGTGCAACATGATGTGATGGATGCAACAACATGAATGGGTACAACAACATGATGTATTGTAGCAACATGGTGATGATGGACATGGTGTGACAATGCAGCATGGTGCAACATAATGATGATGGACATGGTGTGATGGTGCAGCATGGTGTAACACAATGATGATGGACATGGTGTGATGGTGTAGCATGGTCAAACACAGTGCTGATGGACAAGGTGTGATGGTGTAGCATGGTGCAACATAGTGATGATGGACATGGTGTGATGGTGCAACATGGTGCATCATAGTGATGATGGACATGGTATGATGGGTGCAGCATAATGCAACACAGTGATGGTGGGTGCAGCGCAATGATAGGTACTTCATGGTGATGGAATCAACTTGGAGAATCAATTGAAGTAGTATGCCTTCACCTGAGTTCATATCAACTACCTCATGTGTTATCTTCTTAGTGAATATCTCTACTCTTATTTTGACAAGTCATAATGTTGACGTCTGATGTATATGTACTATCGTGCTCTCTCTACTGAACTATTTAAGAACATATAAGAAAAAATGATCAAGGGTTTCCCTACAATGGGGTTTGTCTCTGGTTGGCACAACATCTTGTGTCCTCTTGTCTGGCTTGTTTTCTGCGATTTATGTTTATGTTCTATATGCATTTTACTATCATTCTAAATGTGATTAATAATCTGGAATTGATATTAAGTTAATATGGAAAATTGAAGTAAATTTTCTCTCAGCATAGAACATACCTAAAATTAACACAAAGAGAGACAGATTGAAATTTTTCTATGGTATTCTTCAATATTGAATATTTGATTTGAAATATGTTCGTTCTATCCAAAAAAAATAATTATTTAGTGTTGATTAGTTTGATTTTTGCATAATTTGATGAAATTTTGGCATTACTTGAGGTGATCTAGTGCAAACTTTGTGTTTTATCTTTCTTTGGGCACCTAATTGCCATTATATGACTTTATTTCACATCTTTGGCTTCTAAGGATCTTATTTGATCCTAATCCTCACAAGGATATAAAAGGATAGATTTTAGTTGTAACTCAGATTGGTCTTAGTATACATCATTTGCATATTGATTTTAGACTTTTGGGCTTATTGAAGCATTGAATTGTTATTTTCAAATTGCTATCCATTTAAGTTTTCAAATTTAATTTTGTATTGTTTTGTAGTGAATAATTCATTTATTTTTTATTTTCCTTAGGTGTTGGTTTAAACATAAAAAAATGAAAAAAATATATATATATAAGGATAGAATATTTCAGATTTGAATATTTAGATCTTAAAATCTGATTGTATAGTTATAGGGTAGAAACCCAAGGTGATAATCCTGACTATCTTACCTAGCCTAACGAGATTTGAGAGTGTTGCTTGAAAAGCATAAAACTTCCCATCATCAATAAATGGTTTCCTACTTTCTTGGTACATATATTGGGGTCAAAATGACATCTAAAAAAGCTAGTGTTAAGATGAAAAATAATCCATTTTAGCTTACCAAGTTGAAGGAGCTTGCTTACGACCATAGATAATTTTTTCAAGGTCGTAAAAAATCCTAGTCCCATTCTGAACATATCTAGGATATTGTTCCATGTAAACATTATATCTAGAAGAAATGAGAGGAAGACCGGTCACCATATTTTGATTATGTAGCTATTGTAATGAGTGATAGTTTAGATGAACAAATCACACATGACAAAGCTTACTCAAGTCATCAGTATGAGAAATAAAAATTGATGGAAAATATGGTGACCCAAAGTAGTCAAATATGTGCAACTTAGTACTATGATCAATAATTCTATTTACTAGGACATGCTTTGGATCTTTTAAGTCCTTGATTACTGTTGATTTTGGGTAGCATCATATGTGCTCTAGCCACGAAATTTGGTGGGGAGATTGGGTACATAAGATCTCCAATACCCAGAAAGGGTTTGGGCAGACTCTAAACAGATCAGGAGATATTAAAATAATTAATATTTTTTGGAGTCCCTAATTCTAAACTTAGGAAAAATAAAATATTAATGTGTATTAATATGAATATGTGTTAGAATGGTCCAAATTACGTGGATCAATCTAGATCTAATATTAGCTGTTGATTAGGGACTTAATCTCGGCGATTGAGGTATCAACAGAAAAAGTATAAGAGGAGGCTTGAGGGGCACTTGGAGAATACATTGAGGGAGACTAGTCAATTCAATTTATGGAGCGGGGTTTACTGAGAAATTGAACCAGTGGTCTCGAGAGTAATCAGGAGGCAACAAGTATAGAAGGGCAGCAAAAATCAGCGTAGAAGAAGCAGATGCAGAGCCAAAGAAAGCCACGCAGAGGCAGCAGAGACTGCATAGAGAGCCAGAAGGGCCTGCGTCATCCACGTAAAGGCTACAAGAATGACATAGAAGCCCAGAGAGGCTACGCAGAGCCTCAGTAGGCTGATGTAGAGGGTTTTAGGCTGATGCATAGAGTTTCAGGCTGACACAAAGGGTTTCAGGTTTCAGGATGGCGCAGAGGGTTTCAGGCTGACGCAGAGGGTTTCAGGCTGACGCAGAGGGTTTCAGGTTTCAGGCTGGCGCAGAGGGTTTCAGGCAGTAGCAGAGGTTAGTAGGGCCTACGCTGGGTTTATAAAATCACTAGTAGTTTGTCTATCTATGGGTAAGCCAGTTTGGCAACCTATTGTACAAGAAAATTGTTGAATAATAAAATCCTCCCTTATTGCACCAATTTTCCCACATTGGGTTTTTCTAGGGACATTAGTCCAAAATAATTGTGTCAATGTGTGCATATGTTTGTTTCTATATTACAGTGTGATATCTGCAGCAGTATTTATTTTAATGTTTGTTAAAGTAATTTCATGAATGACTTATGATATAAGTAGGAAAAGTAAATCAGTTGTTGTAGCGATAGAATTTTCACATGGTATTAGAGCAAGTAATCAGAGACAGAAAGGGAAAATCAGTTATGGTTTGATACCACGATGCAGAGGCATCCACCTCAGGGGACTCATGCATATTTTCAGAAGATTGCACAAGAGAGAGAGATTTTGATTTCTCTATGTTGGAAGAAGAAGTCGCATGCATGACTAGTGTTGCACCATCATAAGTATGGTATATAGATAGTGGAGCCTCATCGCATATGACGGGAATCGGGGAGTGTTTCTTAGAGTATCGAGAAGAGAAGATGAACTTTCAGATCACCATGGGGAACAAGGAAAAGTGTTCTCTAGTAGGAAAGGGTACCATAGTTTTTCAGACAAAATCGGGAGAGTGGTTCCGTGCCACAAATGTGTTTCATGTGCCAGGAATGGGGATGAACTTACTTTCCATATCACAACTACAAGGCAAGGGCAATGACATCTACTTCATCAAGGAAAAGGTATACGTCAAACACCCAAGCTGAAAAAAGAAAGTGTAGATCGGGATCAAGAGTAATCGGTTGTACAAATTACAACTAGAATCTCCAATGGCACTAATAGGTAGTCATGGGGACAAAGACTTGAACGAAATATGGTATAGAAGGATTCGTCACTTGCACCATGGAGCTCTGAGAATTCTCAAGAGCACTATAACAGGAGTTCCGGATCTGAGTACAGAACGAGATGATGTATGTAGGGGATGCGCTCTAGGAAAGTATGCCAAGGCAGCATTTCCTAGGAGCAACCACAGGGCCAAGTGTGTACTAGGATTGATACACTCATATATCTGCAGACCTATGTACGTCAAGGCTCTCAGCAATGCTGAGTATTTCCTTGCCTTCAATAATGACCACTTGAGGAAAACTTGGATCTATTTTCTAAAAACCAAGGATGAGGTTTTCTGTTGATTCAAGGAGTTCAAGGCTCTAGTGGAGAATATGACAGGTAAGAAAATAAAAGTCTTGCGCTCAGATAATGGTAGAGAATATGTCGATAAGGACTTCATGATTATTGCACTAAGGAGGGCATCAAAAGAGAGTGGAAAGCTCCCTACAATCCAAAGTAGAATGGGGTGGCAGAAAGGAAAAACAGGAATATTGTAGATTTGATATTCTTATATAATATTTCAAGAAAGACTTGGAACATATAGTACCTCGTTAAAATAACCATAATCTAACTAAACTATTCTACACTCTACAACACTAAGAGATTTATCATAACCGATAGATATTTATTAGGTGTTACATTCATTAAGAACAAAAAAAATGGCTTTATCCTTAGTTATATGATAAGAAGTTATATAATCAATAAGTCACTCATTGTAAGAAGAACTAGATGTTACATTGAAGGAATATACAAAATAAGAGAGTGCATGTCCATGAAAAGAAGAGTTGAGGAAGAAGAATCAAGATTGATGTTATGCTTCTCAATTTTGTGTCTAATACTTTCATCTTTTTAAAATATTTAGACTCTAAATATGACCATATCAACCACAAAAAATACAATGTCTCTCAATTTTCTTACTTTTTTATTTTGGTCCTTTGTCGCCATTAAAATTAGAAGCTAGCTAAGTGTAGAAATTTGATAGAGTTGCAACTGCTCAAGAAATTTAATCTAAAACCAAGAGACGCAATTATACTCTACTGATCTGCAGAATGAAATTAACAATTTAGAACAACAAGCATAGACATGCAATAATAAAAAATAGAAATACACAGTGATTTCTAGGGGAACCCAACTGGGAAAAAACCCCTCAAGCCTATTTTCATTAAGCAATGAATTGAGAAACTCTTACAATTTCTAGCTCCGGCTCTGAACTCAACCTGCAAAAGAATAATTGTTCTCCTTCTTAATGAAAAAGTTCTCACCAACACTTGGTCATATATTTGCTCACCAAGGCCCCTATTTCCTTGTGCAAATACTGAGGAAATTAGCCCCTATTCTTTAGGAATTTCCTCCAAAATGATTGCATAATTCCCAAGGATTGATCATTGATTGCATGCAACACATGTACACTCAACACTAGTTTGCAACTAATGTTACAATGCCTTGGAATCTCCACCACAGCTGAGAAATACAAATTCCTTTCATGCATGAGCTATTTTTGGTTGATTGATCAGTTAACTGGATGATATCTGAGTTAGACTGTTATCCCACTACACAACTAACCTCCAACTAGTTCTATTAACTATTAAAAATAGTTTAAATGAGTACAACTGGAAATAACTGAACTGGATTGCTATAAATTAGCAATCACACATCCATAACTAAACTCCAAGCCTTGTAACTCGAATTTACTGAGCTAACTGAGTGACAAGAGTCATCTCACTTCAATTAATTTCCTCCAAGTTGTCTGTTGATGCGGAAATTTTAAATTTTCTCAATTTGACCAAGGCTAAGTCAAATTGAGCCTTTATCGCTACACTTCTCAACACTTCCTCTTAACAAGAAAGGGATTATCAACCACCCCTATCCTACACTTGTGGAATTCGAACTTCCCTCTTGAAAAATCCTTTGTCAAGATGTCAACATCTTCTTCCTCAGTGGGAATGTATTGTAGCAACATTATCCTCCTATGAACATAGTCTCGTAAATGATGATACCAGATATCTATATGCTTGGATTGATCATGGAATATTGGATTCTCAGAGAGCTTAATGAAACTCTGGTTATCACAATAAATCACAATTTGGTCCATCTCCTGACAAAATAGTCCCACAAGTATCTTTCTCATCCAGATCGCCTCACATTTTGCTTGAATTGAAACCATTTATTCAACTTCTGCTGAGTTGAGTGCCATAGACCTATGCTTCCTGTTGTACCAAGAAATTTTTGTGGACCCAACACTACAAATTGCACCTGATGTATTGTTTTGGTCAGATGGATTCCCTGCCCAATCTGCATCTATGAATCCATGCAACTTCACTTCTTTTGTCTGTATGTACAATAATCCAAACTGGGTAGTGACTCTGAGGTACCGTAAAACATGCTTTGCTACCTTTTAATACAATTTGATCAGCCTAACCATAGCTTGGCTCAACTGGTTGACCACATAGCACATATCTGGTCATGTGTTCACAAGATACATCAGTGAACCCACCAGCTGATGGTAAATGTTAGCATCAACCTCTTCACCTGAAGTGGCATCCTCCTTCCTCCATTCGGTCACTAGAGGTGTCTCCACGAGCTTACAGCTCTCCATGCAAAATCTCTATAGTATCTCGGTGGCATACTTGTCTTGAGACACAAATATTCCACATCACCTTGCCATACTTCCAGCCCAAGGAAATAATGCATGAGACCCATGTGTTTCATCTCAAATTCCCTTGCAAGATCCTCTTTGCAAGAGCATATCTTATGCTCATCATCTATCAATATTAAATCATCGACATACAAAACAAGAATAAGCAACTTACCATCTACCACAATGTGATATAGGTTCACATCTGCTTCACCTTTGGTGAAACCCAATCCTCTGAGATAATTATCAATCCGAGTGTACCATGTTTGGGGTGCCTGTTTGAGACCATACAATGCTTGCCTGAGTCTGCACACATGAGACTCCCGATAAAATATCTCAAAAACTTCTAATTTCTATATGTACACTTCCTCCTCAATAACACAATTGAGGAATGTTGTTTTTACATCCATCTAGTGGATCTTCCACCCCATTTGCACAACCAGTGGAAGAATTGATCTATTGGATGAATTCTTTTCTATGGGAGCAAAGGTTTCCTCAGAGTCAATTCCCTCAAATTGAAAGAATCCTTTGGCCACAAATCTAGTGTTATACTTCTCTATGCTTTATTTTGTTGCATTCTTAACTTTGAAGATCCATTTTGAACCAATAACTAATTTTTCTGCAGTCTTGGGACCACTTCCCAAACACTGTTCTTTATGATGGATCCGTGTTCTTCCACCATTTCAGCAACCCAAATTGGTTTCTCAAATGCTTCCTCAAAATATTATGGCTTAGTCTCTATAGGCTCAACCATTAGAGCCATGTAGCTAGTGTACCTCTAAGGTGACCTCCTTTGCTTGCGCAGATTTGAAGGTGCTCCCACATTCTCCCTCACATCCTGCAACAATCTATCAACTTCCCTAGTTCTTTTTATACCTTCTCTAGATGTTTCTACTTGAGGGGATGTATCCACTCTGCCTTCTCTCTGCACCTCCATTTTTGGATGCTCCACAACTTCCTGAGGCTCCTCCTTTGGAGCTAAAATTTCCCCTGTTGGCATTATGGCACAGGTTTGGAGCTATGGCACAGGTGTTGTCCTTGATGGAAACCTTCTTTGGTATCAGATCTCAGTTCAGGCACTCAGAAAGTAGAAAAAGACATATACGCAGGTTCATCTAGACGATGGCGCGTATACACGCGTGTTATACATTACAAAAGCACGTATATGTTGGGGATCATTCTTTTGGTCCATGGCAGTTAGATCTTGGAACTTGAACCTATGTTTTGGACCATGGCGTCTCGTCAGATGTGTTGATCCCGGGTTCATGGTATTGAAATGTTATGGTTTTGGACCATGGTATTGGGGAAGGCCTAACGCTATAAAAGAGGAAGGAGATCTTGTGACAAATGACCATCTGAATTATTATTGAAGATTTGATAAAGTGCTAGAGCTGGTACATTGGGTGGTGATGCAGATCTGGATCTGAAGGAAGGAGGAACCTTAGCGCAAAAGGAAGGATAAGGTCTATTCATGGGTCATAATCTTTAAGCCTAAATGATAGTATCTTTATATGATTTTTATCTGCTAGATGTGGCGCTTGTTTGATCTATAAGTCTGAAAATCTGGGTTAATTAGTGATTAAATATCTGGAAGAGTGTGTTGTCCTTTATAGATCTGTATGCAAGTTCAGTGAAGCAAAGGCGTGTATACACGCAGTTTAGGTGAAGTAAAGGTGCGTATACGCAGGCTTTTCCATACACAGATGCGTATGCACGTAAGTTGCAGACTGTTGAAATTGCATATATGCTTTAAGTTGTGATCTAGCTGTTTCAACTCATTGCTGCTGTGTTCTGGGTTCTGTTGTGTGGTTTCTGGTACTGTGTTTTGGGTACAGCTGGCAGAGAAGTATCTACTTGATTTCAGATCTAGTTAGTGAAAAGGAGTTTATTTGATGAAGAATTGATGATTGTTTGATGTTCATGGATCCAGTCTGAAAATTGATGAAACGTGGTCCCTGGAAGAAAGAGAAGGTTGTATCCTTCTGTAGGCCAGCACCTACGTACTAGTATCTTGGCTAGTGCAAGAGCTAAGGGGGTTGTAGCTCCCTTCTAGGAGAGCCTAGAAAACAAGAGAGGGTTGTAGCTCTCTGCAGGTTGCAGCCTGCATACTAGTAAAAAGACTGCACCAGTATATTGTAAAAGAAGTTTCTAATTGAAAAGAAGATAGAGACGAATTGCAGCAGGTGGTTTTCACCCACATTGGGTTTCCACCTTATATCTTGTGTTCTTGTGTGTGTGACTGTTTCTCTGCTCTGTTTTACTGTCACTGGTTACTGTTATTTGGTTCTGCATCACAGATTAACAATCATTATCAGAAAGATTAAGTAAAGTAAAAGGCTTGCTTTGTATACGCGGGTTTCCTTCTGCATAATCACGTATATACGCAAGTTAATTAAACTGAAGTAGCGTATATAAGTTGTTTTGAAAAAGGAATAATTACCTTGATAATACTGATTCACCCCCCCCCCTCTCAGTATTATTTCCAACATCCCCTTCTTTTGGGATTTAAAGCTCCCTCTCAAGAGAGAATCTCATTGATTTATTCTAATCAAACTTTAAATCCCTTCGCACAACTGTCATTTTGAGGGAAGGTAAGTACACCCGGTAATTGTTTCAAGTTTCGGTGTATCCTGAGACATGAAAATAAACTGAAGCTCCAAAAATCATAGAATGAGACACATCATGATTTCTCCTAGAGAAGGCCTCCTCTAATTTAATCAAACCAAGAATCTGATGAGGACTCGAGTTCTACAAATAGATCGTTATGTTATATGCCTCTACCCACAAATGCAGTGGCAGACCTTGGCCATGTAGCATAGCTCTTGCAGCTCCCACAATGCTCCAGTTTTTTCTCTAAGCTACCCCATTCTGCTATGTGTTGTGGGAAGTTGTCAATTCTCTTTGAATTCCTTCTTTGGCACGAAATTCCTTGAATTCATTCGAAACATACTCACCTCCATTTTCTCTCCTGAGAGACTTCACCTTCTTGCCGATCTATTTCTCAACTAGTGCCTTGAATTCTACAAATTTTGAGAATGTCTCATCCTTCTTCCACATGAAGAAGAACCAACACTTTCTTGAAAAATCATCAATAAAAATAACATAGCGTTTATGTCTGGCAGTGGAGGTTGTCAAGAAGGGTCCACAAAACTCAGAGTGGACTCTCTCCAAGACTACATTTTCTTTGTTGTCTCAATCATGGAATGTGTATTTTACATACTTCTCGAAGGTACAACCATTGCAAACATCTTGCTACTCAAGTGATCCTTTAGGGAGGCCAGTGGTTATTTGTTGCATAATTTGAAGGGTGCTATGGTGTAAATGACCAAGTCTTTTGTGCCAGAGTTCACCAACATCTCTACTTTTCACTTTCTTTGCCTTATTGCTTAATGTAGTGCAATATTCCACATCAAGTCTGTACAGGTTCTTCACACAAACCCCAATTTGCACTAATAGCCTTTTGTGGTTACAATACCACAGGTAAATTCCATGGGTAGGTAAATACCATGGGTGGATGTCACTTGCAATACCACGGGTAAATTCCGTGAGTGGAAAAATACCATGGGTAAATTCCATGGGTGGATGCCATTTTCCATTCAGATCAGTTCTACAAAATATGTTATCTCTTAAAATATTTACATTCAAATTATTATTTATCCAAAGATTTGGATAATGCTTAAACAACTTAAGTTTTAACTAAGAATAGAAAATTTATCCAAAAATTTCTACAACTACGCTTCATTTCTTCATTAGGTTCAATGTATTTGAAATCGCTATGTTCTTGTTGCTCGAAATGCTTAATAGCTATGATATGTGGCTAATATGATGCATTGATAAGCTAA
Source organism: Pinus taeda (assembly GCA_000404065.3). NCBI lineage: Eukaryota > Viridiplantae > Streptophyta > Pinopsida > Pinales > Pinaceae > Pinus > Pinus taeda. The sequence goes on along the minus strand of APFE031312381.1, from coordinate 40,094 downwards.
ATTTATTGAACAAATTTGAGCAACTACTCCCATTCTTGATCTTTTTCGTAATTGAGATCCATCATCTATCTGTATGATTCATATGCATTAATATACTTCTCATAAGAAGGTTTTACTATGAACAAGTGTTTGATTTAGTAGCAGATGAAAAGGTCATCAACTAACATTTGAAGTAGATTTTTATGGTTAATCTCTCTTTTGATTCCAACAAACTTTGTCATGTCTCCTGCCTCTCTCTTAAACAATCTTTCACATTGGTCTCTTGTTACCATCTAGCCATATAAATGTAGAAATTTTCAATAATATGGCACTTATTCACAAAGATTATCCTGATTATACACTATTTGTGGAATCATGCATAATACATAACCTCCTATACATTGATCATCAATTTAGCAGTATTAAGAAACATTCACATGCGCACATTGAAGCATCAATCACACATATCAACACAGTATGTACTTGGGGAAAGCATAAAGTTGAAAACCCCCAACTATCTGTATATTATATTGATTGAGAACATGTAACAATACATAGTACAATACTCCTCGCAAGTACTCAATACTATCTCCACCTGTTACACACAAACTAGTTCAGATCTGAATCAATCACTAGCTCAAATCTCCTCCGTTGCTTGCCTGCCTCCACTGCGCAATCCTGCATGAGAATAGATGAGAATGGCTGAACCAAACTCGTATTTACCTTGTGTAACACTACGCAATCCTCATTGGCAATACTCAATCCATGCATGTGCAAATCTCATGCACAACTATAGTCACAACTGACAGCTGTCTTGCCCTTTCACTCACCTCTAACACTTGTATCCATTGAACTATCCATGCACTGATTTAACTAAGGTATTCTTCAATTTCTTTATGAGTTAATAATTAGTGAATTAATTAATAACTCATTCACACCACTCATCACTTAGGCTATTGATCAGTTAGACTAAATACAACTAGTTCAACTAAGTCAAACTAAACATAACTCCATCAACTCCACAAAACTCAATCACTAAAGTTCTAACTGAAGTCCTTCATGCAATAGCTCAAGTAACCCATAAGAAACACGAATTTCCTTCTGGCAGCTGCATGTGCCACATCCGTAGCTCGAACTGAAGTGCTGCAAGAGGATAAGATAATGTTTATAGTCCAAATATTATTAAGAGCTAATAATATTCGACTGTTCTATATTTAGACTGGCAGTCTAAAAATAGACTCCGCCATATGTCTATATTATCTTTGGTCTAGAATCCGGCGGGCGCTAACTAGCCCCTCCTACTCAACTTAAGTAAGGAGGGAGCGATTTTTAGTAGCCAATGCTATTCCATATAATTAGATATGAGGGTCCTCAACCTTACTTTGACATTGCTCCTCGGTATGGTAATGGTGGGCCTTATGAAATCAGTACCATAGGAAAAGACTCGCCGGTGAAGGCGGGGAAACCCGAAAAAAACAAGGAGGGAGCTAAAACAACCCCGACCGCAGCAAAGTATTCCGGTCGAACCAACAATGAAACCCAATCACACTTGCTAAAAATAGAAGTCCATCTATTTTTACCAACATGACCAATCATCCACAAATAGCATCCTGCAACTCATAAACCATGATCCATATGTCTAAAAATAGACTTTGCGCCAAAATTACCCAACGGGCACACTTAGTGAAGGCGACTTCTTTTCACTAAGCTCCATCATCTTGTTGCATTTTCAACATTGTTCTCTGCTCTCGTTGAGTTCAACCAACTAATTTATCCTTTGAGTCATACCATTCTGTTCCTCTTTTGCTTCCTACAATAACTTCGTGACTGACATTGCCAACTAGATTGGGAATATTGTTGCCTTGCAATATACTGGCTTGAAGGGTGACTTTCCAGTGGACCGTTTAGGAGTTACTCTGTTAGCCCAGAGAGCAAATTTCAGTGGTGTATCCCAATTTCTTTGATTTTTTGTAATGATTTTATTCAACACTCTTACTACTATTTTATTAGAGGACTCGGATAACCCATTCCCTTGAGGGTAGTAGGTAGTGGAACGCTCGATTATGACATTAAACTTTTGACAGAAACTGATAAATTTAGTGGACTTAAAAACTTGGGCGTTGTCTGTTATGATCTTTGTAGGGAAACCAAAACGAGACAAGACATTCTCCTATAGAAATTTAATCACCACAGAATCAGTAGCATTTCGATTTGGGATGGCGTCCACCCACTTTGTGAAATAGTGAATGGCAGTTAGTGTCCTTTTATGTTGACCACTAGAGGGCGAGTTTATCTCTCTTATGAAATCCATCCTGAATTGTCTAAAATGAAGTTTGATATGGGTTGACATATGTTGTTGATAATAATTCTGAATGGTGTAGTAATACTGCGAGATTCCCCCTATCAATGTCTATGAGAGTTTCTCATAACTGAAAAAATAACCACAATAACATGGGATTCCCCCAATCAGTGTTAATGAGGATTCCCCTTCATCAATGTTATTGGAGTTTGCTCATAATTGAAAGTGTGACGATAATAACTTGAGATCCTACTAAGATTTTGGCATTTAGTTATTAAATTTCTATTGTTATATTAGTCTTATCCTTGTTGGTTGGTTTTGTGTATCCTTTGTCTCCCATATATACCACGAATACCTAGTTTTAGAAGCCATCCCATCTTTTACATTTGTTATATTGTAAAAGGAAGTTATATTTATTGTATTGTTATATTTAACAAATGTGGAGAACATAAAGATTAAGTCCCAAGATCATTGATCACTGAAAGATCCACATCAATGGACATTCAATGCAACACCAAGGAACTACTTGATTACCAATAATGATTTGAGAAATAATTGATGGTAAATATGCTCTAAAATTTATATTATGTGTAGCCATTCTTCAATATACCCCAAGTTCTAACTTTACACACTCTAACTCTTGCATGCCTGTATTTAGAATCTGATCAATATTTTTGGTATTGATGGAAGAAATCTTTGGTATATGCACATATTGAAGCTATATTCACTTCCATTTATGTGGTGCTTCTATATATTTTCCACCTCAACATATGTCCCAACTTCCATATATGAACCACTTCCATATATAGAACCAAACTTCCATATATGTGCTTCATGGAAGCTATATATATGCATTTCTCCCGTATATGTTCTTACACTTTCATATATTTACACATATACATATATGTGTGTATATACAAGAGTATATTATAGATTCATGTATATAGAAGTGATTCATATACAACAGTTAATGCATATACCAAAGTGACACATATACAAAACTACGATTGCACATACAAAAGTAGATATAGCTTTCATTTGTGCATATATGAAATCCTGCTTCCATACATGTGTGGCTTATATATGTGTATATATACATAATATACATAATTGTGAATGTATGAAAGAGTGTAGAAGGTCTCCCATCTTGTACAATATGCATCATGTTTATATATGCATCACTTCTATATAACTACTTTTTGACAATATTGCAAGATTCACACTTCTCTTGTTTATTTTTATATTGGGATTGATTTCAGCCTCTCTTACGCCGTTTCTTGCACCATCCCACATTGAAATAGCACCTAAGGTGATTTTATTTCAACCCCTAGCAATGCCCAAGGCAATTTCGTATATCCGTGTATATACAAAATATATATTAGAATTGGGGTGAAAAGCATATGCTTGGTTCCCAGAGTTTGAGTTGGTTATATGGGAGATTGGTCTGACAATATATAGAATATACATAATTGTGCATATATAAAAAGGTGTATACACTCTTTTTTTCATATATGGATGCTCAAGTATCTTCCACAAGTGAATGTGTATAAGTGCACATACAAAAGAGCATGCTCTTTTGTATCTTCAATATAAGTCTGCATATATTGGTTTAGATTCAATCAATATATTATTCATCATCCATTTTTATGGTTTTAGAGTGGAACAATATAATCCTTTTCCCATTCACAAATCCACCAATATCAAAAAGGATTGATTAGGTTCTAAATACAAGGACATAAGAGTTAGCTTTTGTAAAGTTAGCACATGGGTTATGTCAAAGAATGGTTCCATATAGAATATAAAAATGATAGGATATTTACCATCAAATTTCCTCAAATCAATCTATGTAATCAAGTAGCTCCTTGGTACTGCATTGAACTCCCGTTAATTTGGATCATTGAGTGATGAATTATTTTGGGGCTTAATCTTTATGTTCTCCACCTTTGTTAAGATATAAAAATATAAAAATATAACTTCATTTTACAATATAGCAAAATTTCAAGATGGGATGCCTTCTACACTTTCATATATGCACAATTTTGTATATACCATATATGTGCACATATGCAAAAGATGCACATATACGGAAGTAAGATTTGTATATGCACAGACAAAAGATATATATACTTTCATATGTAGGCCACTTTCATATATGTAATTTCACTTTCATATATGTGTCACTTTTGTATATGTGTCAACTTCTATAAACAAATCACTTATATATACATGAATCTATAAGATACTCTTCTATATGTATGATTGCATTTAATATTCTATATATGCATGCATATACTAAATCACATTGGGCATTGTTGGAGATTAGTGCTGACACTAGTGGGTGAGAAGTTGAGCTCATCAATCTTGTGAGAAAAATGAAGTATAGAGCTGTCACATCCCTATTCAACAAGAAAAAATGAAGTAGAGAGCTATCACATCCCTATTCAACAAAAAGTTGCAGAAATTCCATGCGTAAGTTTTCAATTTGAAATCCCAGGTGCGAAGACATTTGAAATCGTTGGTCCAAAGGTAGTATTGAATGCATTTATTTCACGTCTTATCCACCACTTCATTGGCTTGTGGGAGTTAGAGTTGCTGATATGTCGAAAATCAAGAGAACTATGAAGTTACTAGAATATTGAAAGTGTTGTGGAGGTCTCGAAGAATCTAGAGAATTGTGTGGCTGCCAAAAATTCCATGGTCATGTATGACCATCTATTAGCTTTTTTATGACATAATAACATGCACTAAGCTAAATGACTGGCATAGTGAATAGTGAATAATGTTTTCCATACTATGGCTTGTGATTCTTTGTTAATTCTTTATCCATTAGGCATCTTTGTTAGCATTGCCATCACATTTTGTGAATGGTGGAGTTAGGAAAGGAAATTCAAATTTGAAACACCCATTAAATTTGATAGTTTCTACAACTCTATGTGCATCTTGATCATTTTAAAACATAATGTGGCTGGGCATGAAATTATTTTGGTTGTATTTAACAGGACAAACACCTTGTGATGGGAAATTTGTTTGTCAAATTTTGTAATTCTATCCCTAGATGGAGTAAGTGAAACGGGGAAAGAAGTTTAAATATTAAATTCCAGGGGAAATCTATTTGAGTGTCAAATTCAAAATATAAATGTTGTAATATACCACCTCTCATTTGACCAAGAGTCTATTTCAAAAACACGTTATTTAGTTCAAATTGATGCGAGGTAATCATAGAAAGTAGAGCAACAACCTACAAAAATGACAAGATGATTCATAAAGGATATTGCATTGTAGTATATGTTCTTTGTATTTTTCTCATTGTTGCAACCAATCTTGAAATAATCTCTTGAACACTCGGTGGTCATTGAATTTTCTACATGTTATTTCTCTGCCAACAATTTTACATGTGATCTTCATCCATCATTAGATCATTAGGGGAACCTTGGATAGCCGTTCAAAGTGATATCATAGTCTGGTATAAGGATTTGAGCAATTTAGTTGAAATTGGTAATATTACTTCTAAAAAGTAATTATGGTTTTTTACCAAGGTATGTAAAAACATAAAAAAAAATCCTCTTCTGTCCAGAAGATAAAATCCTCACTTAACAATTTTCCTATAATATCCTTTCCAGAAGAGGGTAAATTAAGCATTCTAGCTATGGCTTTCTCAAAAATCTCTAAGAATATTTTAGTATTATAGGGATAAACAATTATCCCAATATTCTTGTGAAAGTTCTTGGTAAGTAAAATTATAATATCAAGGTCATAATCAAAAACTAGTAGGGTTGTGTGTAGCAACCCCTTTTGTATTATAAATTCATCAAAGGTAGCAAGGATACCAAAATCCAATTGCACTCTCAGAGTATATATATCATTGCTTTCTACTATAGTATCTGTAATTTGGGTTCGGGGGTTGATAAGGATTTCACCTAAAGGGTCGTGACTAATCCTTTTATCCAGAATTGGCATGAAGACAACTTATAAGAAAACTAAAATTATCTAATGGTGGAAGTTGGGGTATTGACTTGTCTCTTGAGGTTGGTCACTTTTCTTTTTTATCACAGTTCAGAGGGTTCGACAATGCAGTAGGATCAACTAGAATGCGAGTTAAGTTCTGAATTTACCCCTTTCATTAAACCTTTTGTACTGGCTAGCCAATTTGGTTGCTACAGGTCATAGCAACAACATATCGGGCTAGGTCGGGGTTTTTAACTCCCATGTACCTAACATTCCAATATATCATGGCAGTCGTTCATATGCATCAGTCACAACCATTGGATCATATTTCTTGATCAAAAGACATTATAAAAGCATCATCTTCTCATCCAAGATGAAACATCGACCATTGGATGGAATGAATGTGGGTCGTCAGATCACGTTGGGAGTTAAAAGCACATTTAAATGTGTGTGAGTTTGTGGGCAATGCACCTTATCAACTGTAGGATTGAGGATTTACAATCACTTGGTGATTTTGGATGCAAAGATGCGAGCGACGGTTGAACAATATGATGGGAGGTGTTAGCCCCATCATTGGGTTGACATGGTGTCATGCTGATGGGTATTCATTGTAGAATAATGCCTGAAAAGCCACCCCTTGATTTATGTGATACCGCCTATCAAAACTAGGAATCCTATTTCTATGAATATAATTTTTTTTAGTAGTCCATTAACCATCATAATTTTGATGCAAAACCTGTTGGATACACAGAGGGAATGTTGGATTTACCCCTTAATTCTATTGGCTAAAAATCTAGGTCTTTGGACAAACTGTCAGCTTCCCGAAACAGAAAGGTTGGAAGTGGTAGTCAAATGTATAATGTAGTAGTCGGAAGCACAACAGTAATCGTCGATTTTTCTACCTCCAAAGATCAAAATTGGTCATTAGATATAGAGCACATCCTTCATATTATTCCATTGTTGTTTCAATAATGGTGCATCAAAAACCCTAGTGGGCTTACAACTTGGCCTTTAGTTCACCACTAGAGGTGCATCGACAATCTGATGCATGTCGTTGGAATCTTATCGTCGAATTTGTGGACTTCCCAGTGGGGCTTCATCAAATATCTTATGAGCATGGGATAAGATACTCGACAGACCATTCATCTGCTATTTTTCATTTATCCGACTAGAGGATAAAATATTTCCCATGGACTATTTCATGCCTCATTATTGGATTTTGATTGTCTAATTTGTGGATTGTTTGGCAAGATTTCGTGGGTTATCTTTTGGATGTCACGTCAGATACTTGATGGAGTATTCATGTTCTTGTCATTATTTATCTGACTAGAGGCTGTAGTAGGATATCTAATGGCCATTTTTCCTTCCAATTATTCGACCAAGTTCCACCGACAGGCCTGGAAAATGAGGCCCGTTGGAGTCACGAAAAAACTATTTTAAATGCCCAACACTAGGTCATCATATTTCATTGGACTTTCTAGTAGTGTCACAATTTTCCCATCACTCATTAATAACTTGTGGACGATATTAAGTTATTTGGTGAGCCAACTATTCAAGAGATACAAGGATTAGATATGATCCTCTCAAATTTTCAAGTTGCCTCTGGCATGACGATAAATGGGGAGAAATCTAGTATGTATTTATTCAATACCAATAATTTGGTGCAAAGCAATTTGGCGAGCAATATTGAATTTCAAATGGGTTCCCTACCAACCAAATACCTTTGTCATCCCTCTTGTCGCTAATTCACTACGAGTTTCATGTTGGTTGGAGATAATGGAAGAGATCTCTAGGGGGTTGGAAAATTAGACCTTCAAAGCATTGAATCTTCCCATTCACATTACTCTACTCAAGGTTGTTCTACAAGCCATTCTGATTTATAAGTTGTTAATCTACTTAACCCAAGGGAGTATATAAGAACATCATTTCTAGTTTTTATAAATTCTTGTGGCAAGGGGATCAACAAGCCAAAAAATGGACTCTAGTGTAGGCGGTTGGAAAATTAGACCTTCAAAGCGTTGAATCTTCCCATTTACATTACTCTGCTCAAGGTTGTTCTAAAAGCCATTCTTATTTATTAGTTGTCAATCTACTTGAACCCAAGGGAGTATATAATAACATCATTTATAGTTTTCATAAATTCTTGTGGCAAGGGGATCAACAAGCCAAAAAATGAACTCTAGTGTCTTGGGAGAAGGTGTTTTTGCCAAAATGGGGTGGTGATCTTGGTTTGAGGGACCCTCGAATTCTTAGTGAAACCATGGGAGCCAAATTATGGTGGAGATGGCTCCAAGGAGGTCAAGAGTTGTGGAAACTAATATGGAATAGGAAATACAACTAGGTGATCGCTCAAGCTAATAAAGTGTGATAGTGATATTTCCCATCAGGGTCATCAATATGAAATCTAACATTGGAAGAAAAAGCCTTTTATATAAGATCACTTGTTCTAGGAGATTACATATGATGGAACAACCAAGTTTTAGGAAAATTCTTGGCAACAACTCCTAAGGATGGAGAGAGGGGAGGAGTTAATATGTCTTAAAGAGTATACCATAGGGACAAGGGAAATATTAGTCCCTAATTTCTGGAAAGAAATATCCTCGCAAGATTAGTGGTGAGAATGGAAACGCAGGATCACTAGGATGAGGAACATTTTTCACAGGAATAACAAATTATGGATACACAACTAAAAGACAGAAAGATTTAGGTAGTGTGAGGGGGAGACAAGATGAGATGGGGATATCAAACATAGGGTGTGTTCACCATCAAAGAGACTTATGGAATTATGGAAAATCACAAGGAAATCCCAAAGGATCCCCTCTAGTTGAAGATTTGGGAAGGAAAGTTATGGTCAAAGGTATTAAGCTTCCTCTAATTAGTTGGTTGACATTGACTCCTAACATGAGACCTTTCGAGGAGAAAAGGTTATATAGGACCACTGTGGTTTCCCATCTCTCAACTATATGAGGAAAGCCTTAACCATTGTTCAACACTTGTGCAAGCATGGAAATTCTCTGGTCCAACCTTTTTGGTTATTTAGACTGCTCCCCTAAGAGTTTGTGGGAAACATTAAATCTTGGCACCCCTCTCTTTTCAAAAATCTGATTGTGAGATAAGGAGTGTGATTTGGTTTTGGGTTTCCTTTTGTGAACGTATGAAAAGAACACAATAGAATCATATTCAAGGATCTAAATAACACAAAGGATTATATATGGAAATACACGAAGCTTAATATGAAAGAAATGATACTGAATAAGAAGTGGGCAAAAGACGATTGGAATGTGGAAGGCAAGGAAGCTCGAATTTTACGAGACTTAGAAATCTTGGAAAATATGGTAGCATTAGATGTCTCTCAGTGACTTAGTGGTCTTGGCTTATCTCCAATAGCCTTTACCCTTCCTCCATAAGGATTGATCAAGGTTAATTTAGATGGGGTCTCTAAAGGAAATCTTAGGCCTGTTGGGTATGGGGGAATATTTCATGATGATTGCGACCATCCTTTTATGTTTTATGTTGGATACTTTGGGTATACTAGTAATAACATGGAAGAATTCAAAGCTCTTTAAAGAGGTATATTCCTAGCTCATGAAGTGGGATATAACAAGTAATAGACTAATGAAGATTCATAGTTGGTTGTGAATGTGGTTAAAAAAATAAACAATGGATCTTTAGTTCAAAAAGTCATTAAGAGTTCACGCCTTGATCTTTTGGTGAACAGAACTCAAAATATGGTGCTCTACTTCCCTTTCGTCATCACGACACATTCAAAATGAGTGGGGAACAAAGCAGTGGATTTGTTGGTGAATTTGGGAAGCCAAGATTCTAGCCCGGGGCTCACTCAAAATTAGCTACCCTAAAATTTCAATATTTGGACCGAGCAGTTGAGTAGTATCCTGGAGAGTGACACAAAGCCCCCAATGCAGATATATGATCAAGGTCAAATAGGGGATGGCGTAGAGGCTAATCCCCCTCTCATTATTTGAACTAGGGTACATGTTGTGTATAGGCAACATGCATAACATAACACATGGAAGTTTCGAGATCTTGGGTGGTAGGTTTATATGTAGGATGACGAGATTAATATTGGTGTTTGCAAGCTTGGGTATGGGTTTTTGTGATAGTGGAAAAGGATGTGAAGAGTTTTCATAGGTCACGAACCTGTACATGCTCCTTAGATTATGGTACTCTGCAATAAAGGGTTTTGTATGCAAGTGGGGATTTCCATGTGGTATTGTTGGAGAACAGTCATACCGAGTTTCGGACCTTAGCGAGGCTAATAATAGGGGTTTGTGTTGCCACTAGAAAAGTTGAGAGCGAGGAAGGCACACTCTAAATTTGACAACTAGTGGGGCATTTCTGAGCTGGTGTTTCATCAATAAATCTAGTAAGATTCCTTTGTTTTTCCCTTGGCCTTCATAGTGTAGTTCTTTTCTTTAGTCGGGGGGGGGGGAGTCATTTAGCTATGTTTGCGTCTTGCGCTCCCATTTTTTGTTGAGGGAAGCTTGGGTTTTAGAGGCTACAAGGTCAATTGTGGTTGCAATTGAGGGCTGGAAGCATATGCGTGGTCCCCAGGGTTTGAGTTGATTATATGGGAGTTTGGTATGGCTTCAAGGCCCTCTAGTTGAGGGCGGAGATAAGGTTTGACGTGGTAGTATGCATAGGGAGCCAATGTTCTTTTCTAGGTGTATTTATGTTTATGTGATTATCTTGCAAGTGAGACTCCCCATCCTAGTGTTGATGGTTGTAGACCCCCTCTCTGATCTATAAAAATTGGGTCATCTTGTTTGTAATCATAGCTTTTGGATCAATAATTATGTTCTGGGGTGTTTTTTGTTAATTTGGTTAGTGACGAAGTCATTGGGGGAAAGAGGATGTTGCCATTCTGTGAAAGCAATTTGACAAATAAAAGTAACATCTCTTGCTGCGGGTTGCCTTTCTTAAGAGAGGTTTGGAATTGGCTTTGCCAGAAACTTACTGTCGGGTACTAGGGTTTGGAGATATTGTCTGGTCTTCGTCTATCATTAGAGGTAAGGTGTTGGTATTAGTAGGTTGGGGTTGGTTTGAAAATGTACAAGATGTGTGACAGAGTGCAAAAAGGTATAGGACCAAGAGGGCATTGAGTTGAGCACATTGTGGGAAGTTGTGGAGATGGAGAGAGAAGGAGGAACGGAAGCAGAGTTAGAGGAGGAGGTGGCCCATAATCCCACCCTTCTCTTGGTGGTGTAGTTCTTCCTTCACCTTTTGGCACCTTGAAGTGCTAGTTGTGGCATGCCACCCTTCTCCTTGAACAACTAGGACAAAACCGTCATGATGATCGTAATTAAGTCATAAGTTTCATGAATGAATTGTAGCACAATCAATGGAATATGGAGGATCGTTTGAATTCACTTTGGTGGGCCAAAGGAGACTATCTGAGATATTGGAACACATGGATGGAAGATTGGCTCATTTAGAATTCCATGTTCAAGGGGAATTGAGGCCTCCAGATTCACTAGGTAACCATGTGGTTAATCCCCATACACTTTGATTTATGTGGGTTTTCTTTATCTTAGGGATCTTTTGGATATTATGGTCTTTTTGTTTTTGGGTTTTTAGTTAAATCAAACACTTTGTAATTAGTTTTTAGTTAAATCAAACCTTTCAAGGAATGGGTGGAGTTTTGGAAGACACCATTGCAACCAGAGATAGGAAGAAATGATGAGCAATTAGATTGGGTTAGTAATGGATCAGTAGATGTCATTGGAAGGCCCGTTCTCAGGGCAAAATCTGGTAGATGGAAGGCTTCTATTTTCATTCTTGGTAAGCATTTTTTAGCTTAAATATGGAATGTAAGATAATTTAATGTTGCCGGTGAGTGATTAGTAGTATTCTTTTTATTTTGATGGTATATTTTTGAAATATCTTGAAATTTAATTGAGGAAGTTAATTGATTCAGTTGTTTTTTATGAAATTTTATGGTATTTTTTAAATTTACAATCAAAATAAATTTAATAGTTTTTTTATTTTTTTGGAAAAATTTATAATTTTATTAGCGAAAACAAAATTATATGTTGTATATATTATGATACATTACATTGATAAATTTATGACTACTGATTAAAAATTATAGAATAAAAACAAATTAATATACCAATGAAAAAAGTCAAGTTTTTCTCTTTCTTTTTCTCTACCTTACCCCATTCTCCTTGTGACCACCATGAAAAAACTAGGACACGCTGATTTCCAATATCAAATCTTGCATTGTCCTTATAGTGTCTGAAATATCTAGGGGCTTGATTCCAATGGTATCCATTGCTTGTAGAATGTTTGCCGAAAAACTGTGGTTCAATTGTATCTTGTATTCATAGTCCTTCCACTTATCATCAAAAACTTAAACAGTCTCTCCACCTATCATTGAGAACTTAATTAGCTATATAAAGATTGTATCAATTCAGGAAACTTAGAAAGTTTTTTTTGGATGATCACTCCATCTCTGATTAAAAAAAAATGAAGGAATTGTGATTTTATTACCAGGCCTCTCAAAGAGATTTGATAAGAACTAATCACACATTTGTGCATGAATTGTGAACAGTGTTTGTATTCAGCGAGGCTCTCGCTTACGTTGCGATTGCGTTAAACATGATCATCTATCTAACCACTGTGTTGGACGAAGGGGTTGCAACTACTGGGTAGGCACCACATGCGTGATGCCTCTTATAGGGGGGTTTATGGCAGATGTTTACTTTGGACGTTACAAGATGGTCCTCATTTCCTCAACCGCTTATGTCTGGGTGAGTTTAAAAGTTAGAAAATTAGATCATCTTTAATGATTTCAGCGAAGATTTCAAAATATTTTAAATAAGTGGGATGGTTTGTAAATTTATTTTAAATATTAAAATTTTAGAGCTCAGAGTTGGAGTTGGTAATGAGATTTGTTTTTATATTGTTTGTAACTTCTTAAATTGTGGTTTTTAGAGATTTGAACATTAGTGAAATTATTTGTAAATTTATTTCAAATACCAAAATTCCAGAAACTGAAATTAGTTATCTAAATATTTCTAAATTTACATTAAAAACTTTACAAATCTTTATACAATCTTTTTATATCTTTATATTGATTGCTTACAAATTCAGGGAATATCCCAAAATCTAACTATCAAGGAAAAGTACGAACAATTGACCCTAATCCTCTCCTGATTGTCAAATTCAGAAATATTTCCAAAATCTACCATAGACATAAATTCAAAATTCCGATCATTTATGCTTCAATCTCTTTGACTGTGATTAAATGTTGATTTCAGGGATTACTATTGCTGACGCTGTCAGTGTCTCTCCCAGCCCTGAAGAAAAATGATGTTGTTCATTTCTTGGCTTTGTATTTGATATCCTTTGGGGTGAGTGGCCACAAACCTTCTCTGGAGCCATTTGGTGTAGACCAGTTTGATGAGGAAGACAAAAGTGAAATGCCTATTTACTGCCTGTGATAAACTGTAGATAGAGAACATATCCCCAACATTGAAACAGACAAAAATATTGAAAATTTTCCAGGATACATACTCGGAAGCTCAGTGGAAATCAGATGAGAAAGAGCTCAAAAGTATTCAAAACCTGCTGTGAAGGTTGCGAAATAAGGCAGAAGAACCTATACTGCTAGAAACTATCATAATTGCATAAGAGATTTTATAAAAACAAAATTTTCTACCATAAGTAATTGCTATATGCCCTGAAATTGGAAATCCTGTATCTGGTAGATATTGTTGTTCACCTTTATCTGCATTCTCCATGAACCATGGGGCAAGGTTAGGCCTAATTTAGATAAAGCATCAACCTTTTTGTTTTTGTGCCTTCCAATATGAGAAATAGAATAGTCCTTCCTGTTGTTCCATAATGCTGCTATCCTGTCCAACCATTCGGCAAGGTGAATGTTTTTTATGTGTTGCTTTGACAAAACATGATCAGTTATTACCTTGGAGTCTCCATAGATTTGCAGTATTGGAATATCAAGAAAATTTTTGATGGAGAGGAGACCTGCTAAAGCCACTTCTTCTGCTCTGTTGTTTGTCCCCGGACCAGCATTCCAATAGATTTCTATAGCTTGTGCATTTGTTGTTCTAATGTAAACACCACATGCACAAATACCTTGTTGAGCAGCACCGTCAAAATATGCACATGGTGTTGTCAAAGCAGTCGTTGACAAGGATCTACTTCCACTCTCATACATGTCGCATGTAAACTCATAATTCCTTCCATTAATGTTGTTGTTCTTCCCATATATATCGAGGGCACTGTATAGGGCTATTATAGAATCGGTTACAGAATAGCTCGATTCCACCTTTAAGCTGAATATTTTGCCATTTCTCCATTTCCATATGCCCCAAATAGCCAATAAGGGAATGGCTCTCCATTCTTTCTTCATGGTGCTCCATGTTTTAAATGCTTCAGAAATGGATGGATAAGAACCAAGGGAGAAACCGATGAGAGCCGCAAGATTCTACCAGATTGGCCGCACCTGTTGACAGTTGAGGACTAGATGAAAATTATTTTCAGAGCTTTCTCTGCACAACGGGCAAATGGCTGGCCCGTGTCAATTACGTTTTCGTAAGTTTTCCCACGTAAGATTCCTATTGTAGAAGACCTGCTAAGCAAAAATGATAATCTTGGTGGGGCATCCCGATTTCCACAATGTGGGAGGGAATACTTCTCCAGGGGTGTCGATCTCAGAACTTAGGAGCTATATATAAACATGTTTTACCTTCACATTCGTGGAACCATCCATGCCTCCCCAAATGAGCAGGTTTTTATCCGCCGATCGGAATATCCCATGGCCATACAAAGAGGATAAACCAAGATCCCATTGTGCTTTCATGTCTCCATAGAGTTGCAATTCTTCCGAAGTTTTCCAAATGGGGATGGCCCCTTCCCATTGCCGGATGGTGTTGGCCCAAAAGAAAATCCCTCTGTTATGGAGCACACTCAACAACCGAGGGGAAACCTGAATTTTCCCCGCTCCTCCCGCAAACACGTCCCTTCCTATCAGGACCTAAGAGCCCGTCTGGAATTTCCAAATGATCTTCTGTCTAAAATAAGGTTCCAGCTCCTTGAACCCTCTCCAGATAGTCGATCCATATGGGGACCCAATATGATTCTTCCTAATCCAGTATGTCATGTCCCTGTTATACATATATTTTGCGCGAATTGCCAAGCTCCATAATGAGTCGCCCATGACAGCCTTCCACATTGATTTGCATAAAAGAGCTTTTCTGAATTGTGCCAATTCTAAAATGCCCCATCCTCCCAAATTTTTAGGCCGCGTTATTGTAGATAATCTGGTTAAATGAAATTTATGATGTTCTTTGTCACTTCCCCAAATGAAATTGGCAATCATCTTGTTCAAATTTTTGATAATAGCAGTTGGAATGAAGAACAAGTGCACCCAATAGACCATCGTTTGAACAAGAACAGCTTGTGTCAGGGTCATCCTACCACCTTTGGCCAAGCACAAATTTTCCCAAGCTGCGATCTTCTTGTAAAATCTGTCAATAATCCAAGACCAATCTGCCACCCTGTAACCTGAAGATTTCAATTCAAAACCCAAGTACTTAAGCCCATTCAGAAGTGGAATAACTTGAAGGTTATAGAGCTAAGAAAGAAATTGGATCAAATTCCCACTAGTATCTTCGACATAGAAGGAAGACTTCCCTTCATTAACAGACATGCCTGTAGCACTTTGAAATCTTCGCAAAATTCCATGAAGACAAATCCATGTTGTCCTGCATAACATTGAAGTTAAAATAATGTCATCGACAAAAAAACTGTGAGATGAATATATACCTCTGCAAATAGGAAGTGGATGACATGAATTTTGTTGAGTCGCCTTCTTGATATGGAGGCTGAGAGAGTCCATCACTAATATGAATAAGAGTGGGGATAAGGAGCATCCTTGCCTGAGCCCCCTGGCAGCTCTAAAAAATAGAGAGGGAAATCCGTTGATTAAAACAGCATAATTAACCTCCTCCACACATGCCATTATCCATCTTGAGAACCTGTAATTAAGACCGATCCTGGCAAGAAGACATCGTATGAATCCCCAATCCACACTGTCCTACGCCTTTCTTTAATCTATCTTCAATACAGCAGCCTCCAATTTCCTTGTATGAATAGAATGGAGTGACTCTTGTGTGATGGCCACCGCGTCCATAATATTTATGTTCTTGAGGAAGCTGTGCTGCTCTGGGGTTAAATGCAATGATAACACACTTCTTATCCAAATACAATGATTTTGGAGATTATCTTATATAAAACATTGCATAAGGAAATTGGTCGATAATCTGAGAATGTTGTTGTTAGAGACGTTTTTGGAATCAGAGCTATGTATGTGGAGGTAATACGGTGACTTATGTAGCCCTTTAATCTTGATTCCTCGACCATGTGCAGAATGTCTTCCTTGAACAGATCAAAAAAGTGTATAAAGAATTCTATGGACCGACCGTCTGGTCCCGGACATTTATCCTTTTGGAATGATTTCATCGTGGCCAGAATTTCATCTTCAGTGACTTCTGAGAATAGGGCAGCATTTTGGTATTCATCAAACATAGAGGGATAGAAATCAATGCCCCAAAGGATATCTTCAATTCGACTTTCGATCTCTCTGCTCTATGCCTTTTTGAAGTAATTTACAGCTTCGCGAGTTATATCTTCTTGAGTATAAACAGATTTACCAGCATCATTCTTTATTTCCCAAATCGTATTAGCATGTCTTCTCCTGTTTGCAAATCTGTGAAAATACTTTGTATTTTTGTCACCTTCTTTGAGCCATATGGCACGGCCCTTAAGACGCCAAGTGGATTCCTCCTCTACTAATATCTTTTGTTTCTTTTTCCCAAGTTCCCATATTCGTTTCCGAATATTTGAAGATATGGATAAGATTTGCAATTAATTTCATTTGTAGCTTATTTGTTCTACTTTTCTGCATATTTTATGGTTTAATTTGCTCTTGGCTATGTTAATTTGTTTAGAACTCGGCAAGGATTTCTTGGAATCACAAGTTTGAGCTATAAACTTCCACAATCGAGTGTCTAAAGGTTTTCGGGTGCTAAATCCATATATGCAATGAAATACCCATTTTAAACAACAAAAAATAAGATTTAAGAAAAAAAATTAGTGTCCTAAGATTAATATAATTATTAAGAAAAGTCACATTTTAACATAATCTACACACAAACTTAGTCTAACTAGTAAATGAAATGACCCTTTTAGAGCAATTTTTCTAGTCAAATTTATTCAAAATATAGTATGGATTTTTAAAAATCATAAGTTATTTAATTTGCAAAGATTGAAGACATCATAGATTTTTTAGGGTGATGAATCTATTTATGCATTAAAAAATTATATTTTAAACAACAAGAAATAATGATTTCAGTAGAAATTATATTGTATTTCTGCCCAAAAAAACTTTTTAGTCTATTAATTAGACTACTATATATAAATTTTAATATTATTATTATTATTAATATATATTTTAAGTTTATAATATTTATGGTTTTGTATAATATATGTAGTGGCATTATCAAACTAATTATAAAAATCCACAAAAAAAGGGTTAAAATCTTGTGGTCACCATTATTTTTTTGGCGTCATCTCTAACCTGGGTTTTTAGGCATTTTTAGCCAATTCAAGTGTTAAATGGCTTTGAGAAGTTCTTAATTATGCTTGTAGTGGACTTTACAGAGGAAGAGGAGGTGTACTAAGTAGAGTATGAGCGTTTACCTACATTTTGGGAGGACACTCTATCTATCATGGAAGACATAAAATTATTTGTGATTTTTGTTATGATAGTAAAAAGTCCACCAAAAACCTAAATCATTTCAATCAAGATACATAAACCAAAAGAAAAAACAGATTAACAATAAAAAGGAACTTTCAAAAGCTCAAATCACTATTTACTAGAAACTAATCTCATTTAACTAGAAACTAATCTCATTTAATTAATTTCCTTCTTTTCACACAAATTGGAAAAAAAATGCTAGATAGATTCATTTTTGTGGCCAGAGAAGCCTGATCATTTTGTCAACAAGTTGCAACCATTTAACTAGAAACTAATCTCACTTAATTAATGTCCTTGTTTTCACACAAATTGGAAAAAAAAATGCTAGATAGATTCATTTTTGTAGCTAGAGAAGCTAGATCGTTTTGTCAACAAGCTGCAATCATATTAATATGACATCTTTTTTTTGGTTGGCAACGGATTAGGTTTCTGGACAAAGCAACCATAATGGTGTCAGGCCCTTCAGGATGGATTATTGATGAACGACAAAGCAAGAAACCAAATCCATGGATTGTTTGCCCAGTAACTCAAGCAGAGGAAACCAAGATTATATTAAGGATGGTGCCCATCTGGTTCTCTTGTTTAATCTTTGCAATGACGTCATTGCAAAGCAATTCGCTCTTCGTAAAGCAAGGCAACACCATGGATAGAAGTATGGGTCCCCATTTCCACATCCCACCAGCTTCTCTTTTGGCTTTTTAAACTGCGTTGGTTCAATTATTTTCGTGATTGTATATGACCGTTATATTGTGGCATTGGCCAGAAGAATAAAAGGCAATGAACGAGGAATCACTGTTCTCCTGAAGATTGGTATTGGAATCATCTTTCCTGTTCTATCCATGGTCACTGCAGCTCTAATGGAAAACATGAGAATCCATGTAGGCAAAAACCCATGGCTTATTTTGTTGGAGGTACTACACTCCTACATGCGGACACTTAGTTAGAGCATGGGACTACATGCAAGATTCCTTCTGCATGACTTACTCCCTAATTTGCTCCTTCTTTAACTCTGCAACTAGCTAGTTCTTCTACATGATTTACTCCCTGATTTGCTTCTTCTTTAACTGCATAACTAGCTAGTTCTTCTGCATGATTTACTCCCTGATTTGCTCCTCCTTTCGCTCGACAACTGGCTAGTTCTCCCTGGAACTTGTTGTAGGTGATGAGTCCTCTCATTGATCACCATTATGGTGCATTACCTTGGGATCTTCACCTAGTAATGCTATATCATGAGCATTGTAACCTATTTTATAATGAATCATTCTTTTGTTCTTTCGATTTTCTTTTAGCGTTTTTGCTCTGCAAAGCTATGTGTTCAACCTTTACTAGCTAGATTCATCTGTGCAGGTTTTCTAACACATTTACATGGTATCAGAGCCCACAGGTTGCTAGATAAAAGGCGCACCAGTACTTTATTTTACAGTTATTACAACTTGGAGATCGAAGATCGACAGAAAATGGAGTTTCCCAAAGCATCGATCCTAACACCGTACAACTATCACGAATGGAAGGACCAAATGGCTCGATACCTTCGTCAAAAAGGGTTTTACAGGATTACCATGGTTGCAGAAGTGGAACCCACTTCAGCCATAGAGAAATCCAAGTATCTCAACCGCATGGATGAGGCCCACGTATCCATATGCATGTGCATCTCCCCAGAGTTGCAGTTTGATCTATCTACCTGCAATACTCCCAATGAGTTGTGGAAAAAGGTTGAAGAACTCTATGGGAAACAGGATGAGATGAAAGGGCATCTGCTCGAAGTGGAGCTGCTACCATTGGATCCATGGAACTATGACAGAATTCAAGACTTCTTCACCAAATATAATGATCTATTGCTGCAACTCAAAGGTTGTGGAATTGACAAATCCAAGGAGGAGAGTCGCCAAGTTCTCTCTATTATGTCAAAGCTCAGACCAGAATACTCCGTATTTGTGTCTACATTTCATTCAGTAAGGCTCGCAACAGTTAGTGTCAAATTTGAGGAAAGCCTCTCGAATGCACCTCAATTGTCGCATGCAGACACCTTTTATCTACCTCATGTCCGAGATGATGACTCAATACACTCAAATGCAGATACAGAGCATGCAGATGCTGCGGTAGAGCATGCAGATGCAGAGACAGAGTCTTCAGATACAAATCTAGTGCATGCATATGATGATCCACATCCAAGCCCAGATCGGGCTTCCAGTAGTGAATCAAATTCCCTTATCATAAATCATAGGACAAGGAGCTTAAGTGAGATATATGCACAAGACCACCCAGCTACTAGAAATGGTCTTGTGGGGGATAATTCTAATCTGCAAAGGACTAGCTCAGAGTTTATTGAGCCTCCTCTTACCCTCACTGCCACTAAACATTCACCATCTTGCCATTGTCATTTGGTTCAGTCTTCTGATCCACAGTCTTATGCTGAGGATGTTGGGCATCCATCTTGGGAGTCCGCCATGGAGGAGGAGTATAACTCCCTCCTTGAGAACCAGACCTGGGATCTGGTCCCCCTTCCTTCAGGAAGGAAACTTGTCTGATGCAAATGGGTCTACAGGACCAAGAGTGCTGCAGATGGGAAAATCACCAGACAGAAAGTTAGGCTAGTAGCCAAAGGCTTCTAGCAAGTGCATGGCATTGATTATGATGAGACCTTTGCTCCAGTAGCAAAGATGGATTCCATACGCCTTGCACTTGCCATTGTGGCTACCCAAGGGTGGGAAGTACATCAAATGGATGTGAAGAATGCCTTTCTTCACGGAGACCTATCTGAGGAGATCTACATGGAGCAACCACATGGTTTCATTCAGGATTCATCTTTGGTCTGCAGACCGAAGAAATCTCTCGGGGCCTTAAGTAGGCCCCGAGAGCTTGGTATGTGAAGATGGATTCTTTTCTCTTATCACAAAAATTTGAAAGATGTAAGTCTAATCCGAATGTTTACATGCTCAGGACACATGATTCTCTTCTTATCTTAGTTTGTATGTGGATGATCTCCTGATCACCGGCAGCTCGGCTTCAGCCATTGCTGTAGTCAAGAGGGCCTTGCATGATAGGTTCTTGATGATGGACATGGGTCCATTACTCTTCTTTCTTGGTCTTGAGATCAGCCAGGATGCCACAGGCATCAAAATCTCTCAGGCTAAGTATGCACGGGATCTCCTTGAGAGATTTCACATGATTGGCTGCAAGCCAGCACCGACTCCTTTTCTCTCTGGGGTCCGCCTTAAGGATGGAGGTGACACTCCATTAGTTGACAGCACTCTCTACCGATAGCTAGTGGGGAGCTTATTGTACCTCACCCACTCCAGACCAGATCTCTCATATGTAGTTTCCAGATACATGCAGGAGTAGCAGGAGCTACACTGGAATGCTGCCAAGCGCATCCTCCGATATGTGTAGGGCACCATCACCTTCGGGATTCACTATACAACAAGCACTGCATTGAATACCCTTGGCTTCATTGATTCTGATTGGGTGGGCAACAGTATTGATCGCAAGTCCACCTCCATATATTCACTCACTCTAGGGTCTGGCCCTATCTGTTGTTCAAGTAAGAAGCATGTTGTTATTGCTCTCTCTTCAGCCGAGGTCGAGTACAGAGGAGTAGTCAACATCACCATTCAGGCTCTGTGGCTACAACACTTCCTCACTGAGTTTGGCGTCCAGTTCCACCAGCGCGTTGTCATCTGGTGTGACAACCATAGCACTCTCAAATTTTGTAGGGATCCATTACAACGATGGCGGACGAAGCACATAGAGATCCATATGCACTACATCAGAGACTTAGTACATGATCGGGTCATTGATTTGCAGTTCTGTCCTTCAGTAGAACAGACTGCAGACATCTTCACCAAGACATTCACTAAGCAGAACTTTCGCTCTCTGCGCAATCGTCTTGGAGTGAAGGACACAGTTGTTTAGCAACTGTCTTTACTTCCTCTTTTCTTTTGATTACATTGTATTTTGGGGGGGTTTTCCCATGAGGTTTTCCCTCTTTCCTCAATTTTAGTACAAGGAAGATTTATTTAAGTAATACCATAAAAAAATTAGGAAATGGATTGTTCGCCGTAGTTGCTTTCAAAAAATTTAAACCATTGCCACTTAACATAGGTCGTGCGCGGTGCAGTCAACTAGGGATAATGACATTAAGAGATTCTTACATACAATTAACTTATTAATTATAATATAGAGTCAGACATTTATAGCATTTGAAATTAATTCAGCCAAATCGACTTTCTCTAGATTCTTATATGCATTAACTTATTAATTGTAATATAGAATCAGACATTTATAGTATTGCAAATTAATTTAATTAAATTGAATTTCTCTTTTTTTCACTAGGAAAAAATAACAAATTTCTATTATAAAATGAAGTGGTTACATTAAGCAAAATTTTATTGTATTTTATTCTACAGCTACAAATTTTGTAAAAACATATATCATAAGTTAACAAGAATCACTGAGTGAACAGAGGTCATGGACCTCACTTAACTGAACAAAACACACTACAAAAACCTCTGCATATGGTAGTAGAGGACCGAGAGAGGTGGGTCGAAGTCCAAGAAGAATAGTAAAAAAACATGGTTGGCAGCCTCAAATATATCAGACAAAGATGCAAACCATTATGCAAAAATGAAGAATATTGAGTTTATGAGAGAGTCTTGAACCAAACATTCATAATGAAAATACCCAGGAAGTGTCGATGCCCCACACTTGGAGAGATGGCCTGCTAATGTGTTATGCTCCCTAAAAATGTGGCAAAATGATAAGGAGCGAAAACTATCACTCATATTGTTGATCTGCTCCAACCGACGACCCAAAGTTGGAACATCAAGAGAGTAGGAACCCAATGCCCAATCGATTGTCACTTTTGAATCCCCAAAGATGACAATCTCTTCCACCGCGAGCTATAGAGCATAATGAAGGACGTCCCAAAGGGCAACCACCTCGACACACATATTAATGTCAGAACCACCAGACTAGAAGAAGAGACAATGAGGATAAGGGGAAAAGGAAATGACTGCACCACAACCATAAGCACCCCCATAGAGTCACCATCAAAAAATCCCCTAGGGAAACTATGCCTAATATCTTTGAATGTCCCACCACTCTTAAAACTGTTAGATAACAGAGGACCTATCTCCAAGAAATACCCAATAGTTATGAGAAAAGTATGCATCAAATTCAGAACAACATGGTCGAAAATGCAAGCATTTGGACAATGCCAAATCCCCCAATTAATTAATTAATTATAATTAATTTTAACTAAACAATAATTAAATTTCATTAAATGCTTTCTCACAAATGAAAGTTAATTTTTGTTTACTTAAAATTAACTATAATTAATTAAATATAATTATCAATCAACATTACAATGTAATATAATTATTAAAATATAATAATTCAATATAAGTTACTTAAGATGTTGTTCTAATATAATCATTAAACATAATGACAATTTAATCTAATCTTAAACAAAGTGTTATATACAACCTTGCTACTTAGTACCTACCTATTATGGGTAATTTATAACAAAAAATAATAATAATACTACTACTTTGCAAAAAAAATGTCTATATTTATAGTGATTTTTTAACCTACTTTTTAAAAGTATATTCTAATTTTTTACACCACCAACAATCATTTAAAATTAAAAAGATATATTTATTATTAATTTTTAACGAAATTATAATTTATTTAATTAACATTTGCTTAGTTTTTTAAAAATAATGATTTTACTAACATGTTAAAATAAATATAGACTTGTATTATGGTCAATTGTTAATTATAATATAAATATTATTACAATTAAAATATGACACATTAATTATTTTATGGTCTTTTTTATTGAAATTTCACAATATACTTTTTAGTGAGAATGTAGCTTTTTATTGTTTAAATTGTATTTTTGACTTGTCTAGGAAACTCCATTTAACACTACAATTGTGCAAACTACACCACTCAAGCTTATATTTCCAACCAATTTATTCTAGATTTCATACAAAAACAACAAAAAATATACCTTAAAATACTAAAATATAAAACAATAAACCATATTAAAAGAATGTAAAATTAATAATAAACATTGAAATGGTAACAAAAAGATTTTTAATTTGAATATCTTATTAATAAATGCTATACAGTTAATATAAGATATTATATTATGTTATATTATATTTCTAAATTTATTTTAATGGCATATTTGCTTATAATTTGACTATTTTTTAACTTAAAAAACCAACAACTTAAGATTGATGTGTTCTCATAAAATAATATTAATGTGAAAATCATACATAGGGTATAAATTATTTAATAATAATAATGATACATGCAATTTAATTTATATATACATACAACTTGAGTGGGCCTAATGGTTAAGAGCATGTGTTTCCTCCTAAGAGGTCACAGGTTCAAAACTAGAGGGGGGTAGAGTATGTATGCCTTCGTAGACTTAGCAGTCAAGTGGGTCCCTTGTCCCACAAACAAGGGGGTCTCATATACCAATCCTTTGTCCCACAAACAAGGGGGTCTCATATACCAATCCCTTGTCCCACAAACAAGGGGGTCTCAAGTGGGTCCCTTGTCCCACAAACAAGGTGGTCTCATATACCAATCCCTTGTCCCACAAACAAGGGGGTCTCATATACCAATCCCTTGTCCCACAAACAAGGGGGTCTCATATAGTGGGTCCCTTGTCCCACAAACAAGGGGGTCTCATATACCAATTTGGTGTTTGGATTGGCTGTGA